>WYDF02290447.1:0-16304 GCA_009867245.2 Adranes taylori
TATATCTGGTAAATACGTATGCAGTTTATAGTTGCTAACTATATAAATTGCAACAATTTTTTAGAGATGTTACAGCAAATAAAACACATATTTAGATAATACAATTGGTTTTCACTGTATTAAACGAAAGCTTACAGCAAAGAATTTTTAATAGTAAACATCCAACATCCCTGAAAAACTGACATAAAATTCAGAAAGACACTATGTCAGGAAAAAGTTTTTCTCTGTGATTTATCATAGTTAAGACAATATTTTATACTATTTGTATAGTTTCAACCTTTCTAAAGCATTATCAAGCATGCAAATTTTTAAGGGTCTCGTAAGTCACAGAGAAAAACTTCACAATATTATTATATTATTGATTATTTTTCGACTAAAATACCTGTGTGTCAGTAACTAGTGTGCCATACTTATATAATCCAAAGAGCATATTAATAAAAAATGCACATATTGTACCCGAAAAAAATATACGCCACGTCAAGCTCTGATTCCAATGGCTTGAACCTTCCTCCAATGTAAACAATACACCACCTGGAAACAATAATATTAAGAAAAATATTCTACAATAAGTAGTTACATATTTAATATTACAAGCCATACGGATTTTGTGATTCACTTTAATTTACTTACCCATTGGCGCGGAAAATGCAGAAGCTATGCCAGTTGCTGCCCCACATGCGATGAAATCCCTTCTCTCGTGATCATTTCGGAAATAGTCAAATAGATTCAACCAAGGACCGTACCTGCCCGAAGATATAAAGCCACCGATTGCAGCTCCTACATGAATCATTGGACCTTCCTGACAGTATTACGATGAATAAAGTAATCTTTATTGGCATATTATTAATGAAAAACAATCTTACAATACATTTAGTTAATAAACTACATAATAAAAACTTAACCAAAAATGTTAAAAAGAGAAAAAACAAAACAAAATAAAGACCATAAAACAACAAAAAGTTCCTTACCTATCACCCCTTTAAATCATCTTAAAATATATAAATCCCTTCTCCCTACCTTTTAGGAACTTGAAACCAGAAAAGACCAGCACGTACCTTTGCACTTTTTCATATCCCTCCCCTATTTTCTATTTCCTCCCTTATTTTTACCATTATCCCCAACCAATATCATTGCTGATTGATGCATACCCTTCAATTATTCAACCTTCTTCTTTCCTCGTCCGTTAATCTTATCCCGTTACATTCATTCACCCAATGGCCCCCAACTTACCTATTCCCACTTTCTTCACTCCCACATCTAAACTAGCAATAATCCTTTTCTCATCCTTGCTCATCCCAGATTTTAAATATCCCGGTAAATCTCCATCCACCATCAATTCTGCATACCTTCTATTATACCTACTTTCTTTAATTCTCGCATACCTCTCTTGTATCTCCACACTTCAAATTTCCTCCACTTCCCTTTCACATTCAATCCCATCTTTTATCCTTCTTTCCATTCATTCATTGACCAACCACATCTCTCATACATCCTCCTCCTATCTTCTACCCATTGGTTAGCTATTTCACTCTTGTCCACTTCCTTCCATGCATTCATGTACACCCTTTTAACCATCCTATCTTCCTGCCCAGTCATCTCTTTTCACTCATATTTTACCAACTTCTTTACTCATTTCACCCATACTTTTTCTTCATTTAATTCCTGTAATACAATTTCATCTGGCGTTGATCTTTCCACACCCAGCACCCTCTTTAAATATTTAAATCCCTTTCTTTCTATTTACTCTCTTTCTTTCACTGCCCACACCTCAACCCCGTACAGCAAATTACTCATTATACGTGCATTGTAAATCATTAACCTCATTTCCGTCGAATCACCAAACTTTGCGCCCCATACATTCTTTAACATCTCTGAGGCCACTTCGGCTTTTCTTACCACCATTTTCATATGCTCATTCACTCTATAGCCTATTCAGCATATAACTCTGATATTTATACATCTTCACACACTCATTAACTTTTCCATCCAAATTAAATTCACCTTTTTTACTATCTCTCCCCCCTTTCTTACACACTATCGCTTTTGTTTTTTCCACATTCACTCCCAACCCTCTATTTTCCATATACCTAGTTAATCTTACAAACATTTCATCCATTTCTTCCTTTTTCTCCGCCAATCATACTATATCATCTCCATATGATAGTGACAATATCTTCGTTCCATCCAATATTACTCCTCCAGCCAGACTTTTTCAACACATTCTCAAAATCTGATATATTGACTTTAAATCTCCTAAGTACAATATTTACAATATTTAGCTATATCACAATAGCTTACATTTGTTCACACCGAATAAATCTCATTATTCTAATTTGTGTGAACTTAATATTGATTGCAAAATTGAAAAATGTTACCAACTTACGACGAGATCTCGTTTCGACGTATTTGCGTACTCATCAGCCAAGTGCATGTATCAGTTTCAATCTAATGGTACATTGTGAAAAATTCGCAATGGAAAAAATTGCAAAGAAAAATTTGTGGTTGTCGTGTTCAATCACGAGACTGCCATGTTCAGTCTATGGTCGGTTAAAAGCATGTATCTCCATAATTGTACCGTTAAAAAACAGTTTTGTTAGTAAAAATTTCAATATTTGCAATTGATGGCAAATTGGTTGGAGTTACCAGTAAATTTGCCATCAATTACAGATATTGAAATATTTACTAACAAAATTGTCTTTTAACGGTACAATGTTGGAGATACACGCTTTTACCCGACTATAGACTGAACGCAGTCTTGTGGTTGAACACGGCAACCACAATATTTTTTATTACGATTTTTGCACAATGTACCATTAGATTGAAACTGTTACATGCACTTGCCTGATAAGTGCGTAAATACGTCGAAACGAGATCTCGTCGTAAGTTGGTAACATTTTTCAATTTTGCAATCAATATTAAATTCTCAAAAATTAGAATAATGAGATTTATTCGATGTGAACATATATAAGCTATTGTGATATAGCTAAATATTGTACTTCGGAGATTTAAAGTCAAATTATATATATATATATATATATGATTAATAGAAGGGATACCAATACGTATGTATATAAGTATTGATTGTTTTATAATTAACAGGGTAATTCCATAACAACTCTTCGCTTGCCTATTCTCTGATTGGAGAACAACTTATGCCCCCATAGAATTTGGACGGGGAGATAATGCAATATTGTTTCTTAATATTTACAATGGATCAAAAATGCTTTTTCACTGATAGTAACTCTACACTCCCTAAAAATTTTAGCAGAAATTTCCTTCCAGCCACGCCCAGCGAGCCGGTGAGCTACGAACAGTGTCACGGTCCAGCCGACCACCAGAAATGACTTCTTCCCAGCTAATTTCATATAATAAGACCCACTGAAGGCAGAGTTCATCAGACGCATTTTGGGTCCTGTACTGATCGTCTTCAAGTGAGCAAATTCGCACGTTTCGATCACCATTCGGCTGAATCTTTCAAACCTTCGTCATATAATCTTCATTTGTTCTCATTTACTCATAAAATTTACATAAGCCTTCCTTGACAAACTACTTCTTCGATGCGAAAACGAGGAGACCAACGTCAGAGGAGTATGGACGTCAAATGTCAGCCTCAACAAATCAATGGAGGTGCAGAGGTAGAACACCAGAGAGAAAAATCAAGCTGCACACGTACACCACGCATGCTGTTCCTGGTAGATGCATCTACGCCATCCAATAACCGAAGCAACAGCGAGAAGAATCCCCATCACCCCTCGGTTCACCACTACCACCCACAGCTCCAGACAATGTGCCACTAACCCCTACTCCACGCAAACGATGGCTCTACAAGGCAACTTGTGAAGATCACAACCGATGATTGTGTCGTTTCTACTTCGAAGACTGCGAATAAATCCTTCATACGCATTAACTTCATTTTTCTTGCGTCAAAAATTATATCATATCTTCAACCGTTTATTTCACACAATCAACTACGTATTTCCTATCTTCGTCAATGCTAACCAGCTGGAACAACCTACAATATCTTCGTTAACCATTCATCATTCAACCATTTAATTCCATCGAAGCCAAAATCCAATCAGAAGAATAAAATAATATCAGAACTCAAATTATCTTTAGTTCGCTACTTTTTATTTACTATTCTAATAACGGAAGATGATAATGGAATCATCGTAACAAAATATGGAATTATAAATAGCAGCTATACATTCTCAGTAAATTTAAATCGCGAATCGAGTTGTACATATGAAGTTATAAATATTAAGAAGAATAAACCAAATTATATAACCCCGTTATTGCGTATATATATTTATGTGTTTATCCATATATGAAATTGAATACTTTATTATAATAATTAAGATCAGCAAATTTCTTACCAATCCTGAGAACTCATGCCATGAGCATTTTATGTTATAAACAAATCAGAATAACAAAAGCAGTATAGTGGTCAAAAACATAACCTCGATGCGATGATAACAAGTTTTATATGACCGTCTTAAGAGTTGTTTAATAATTAGCTTTTACTAAAAGCTTAACTAACCTGTTGCCATAGAAGATGCTGAAATTCATCTGCACAGAGAACTGAAACGGCAATATGCACAGAACATAAACACAATCCCACAATGGCAGCCATCCACGCACGTAATGGCATCATTGCATACGCGAGGAATACAACAAATACGACAGGCCATGTACCTTCCGAAGCGGCTGCTGTGGTCACCGATAACGGAGACGATCTCGACGTGGATGTGAAAGCTGCTAATGATGGCATCGGTACTGCAATTGATGATGGAGCCGTAATTGTAGCAAATGCTGTCGCTGATGTAGATGATGGCGGTCCAGTATCAGATAAAGCGTCGGAAGATGGAGAGATTTGGGGAACATGGTTGAAAGAAAGTGAAGTGATTGCTTGATGAAGAGAAGAATGAAATATGCCTGAAACAAAGAAATGTCTCTTATAATAAATTACAAAATACCAAAAAACTATAGATTTTTAATAGAAATGCTAAAATCTTGACTAATCTATTGAAATTAAATGCCTATAATAATCGATTATGATATCTAATCTACGTAGAGAAAGCTTTATTATGATTAATCGAAAACTCATAGTCTTTTACGGGTTTTATTCTTATAAAAGTAGAACCGCGGTTTTGTTATTATTTGTTCTTCGATCCTGAGGTTGGTTATGATTATTGATAATGTTCAGGCGATGATGGTTCTCACGGGTTACATAGGTAGAGTTGGTGGTAATGGAATGTCGTCTGATGCTGTTGGAGGGATCGACGAGCCAGATACTGATGGTGAATTATCTTCTTGTTGGCTTGGTGCTGGAATTAGTTCTGGTAGCTCTACCACAAGACGCGGTGTTCGTGGGTGTTGTCTGATGGGAATCTTTAGAGTTGTTTCATTTTCGTTGGTTTCCTGCGAGCGACTCCTCGCTGCCAACTTCTTCTCACGTCTGCCTCCTCGCTTACGCATCAAAGGCACAGTTAGTGAAGGGTGAGTTACACATGCGAGAAAAAGAAAGAGGAAACAAAAGTGAAGATGAGAGAATCGAAAGAATCTGCAGAAGTATAAGGTGTGTTGCATATGCTTGATGTTTATAATTTAATCGTAGAAATTTATAGTAGATTTTAATTTTGATAAATGATTAAAAAACAAAGTGATTAAATTAATATTAACTTTACGCTACTTTTGAAAACATCATTCTCACAGCTGCGATAAACGCTCACTGCCCGCAAGATAGATATGGTCGTTTCTATTGTTAATTATGACTTCGAATACAGCGACGTTTTCACGTCATATGTAGATTGCGTGGACCTTTCATAAGCAAACTTTTGTTGGTGATACACTCATGCATCATAAGTGGTGGTACCTCATAAGCAGTGGTGGTAGTAGCTCTACGTGACCAAATCTTTGGAAGCATCGCATCGAAACGTCTTCTGCTAAAATTCATAGAACTAACAGCCAATAGGAGAAGACTATCAATCAGTCGAAACCGCAAAGGGTGAGAATGATAACTTATTGAAACTTTTAATTCACTCTGTAATCACTTTGTTTGCGACGTTTAAAAACAAATATGAATAGCTTTAAAATATCCGGACGTGGTGTACACATTAAGTTGTTGACTGTGGATGCGCTACTAAAAAAGGGTGCTGAAGATGCCTATACCTTATGGTTGAAATACGTATATGCCCTATTCTGCTTTTTTAAGCAATTTGATTGTTTATAATCGTCAATAGGTACTTAGAAAGTGACTAACTCATCCAAAAACATCAATATTATTTGTGTTTAACATTTATTAACTTCTGTTTTTCAATATTGCAATTTATTTATTGTTGAAACCGTACATATGGCCCTAGGAGAAAGTCTCATATGGGAAAATGAGACATTTCCTTCAAAGTGTGACTGGTATACAATACATAAAAGAGTGACTATCCATTTCAAGAATTCTTTAAATTTTCCCAAAACTTTCTAAATAAAAAAATCGTGATCGCTATATTTTATGAAGGGAATGTTAGTTCCACGCTTGGCACGCGATGGACCGTTTAGTTCCGTAAAGATACCGCGATGAAGCACCATTATCGATCCGTTCAAAACTCAATCAATCTATTCCTTATAGTGACAAGGAAAAATCAAGGAATAAGGAATAATCAAATAATTTTTATTATTTAGCAGTGTGCTATATTAGATTTTATTGTGTGCATCGTTGTTACTTTTAATTTAAATTAGCTTTTTAATATTAGTCAAACAAATATTATAACTCTTGATGCATCTAATTGTTTTCGTGTGCTTTTTTCATGGTTCGTATATGTTCGGATATTGTCACCGTAAATGTAAATAATCATTATAGCACTGCTCAACACCAATTAGTCGCTTATGTTTTCTCGCCCTAATTTCGTTCTGATCTTTACGAGGTCATTTGTTGAGATGCTATGCTAATGACGCGCTAGATGATGGTATGCTAATGACTTATATAATCTAATAAACTCTTGATGCATGTATTTTGTGTAATTGTTTTCGGTTCGTATATTTTCGGATATTGTCACCGATGTAAATAATCATTATAACACTGCTCAACACCAATTCGTCGCTTATGTTTTCTCGTTCTGATCTTCACGCTGTCATTTGTGGAGATGACCGCTATGCTAATGACGCGCTATGTGATGGTATGCTAATGCATACCACCACTATGCTAATACTAATGCCAAATGCTAATGACTTATATAATCTAATAAACTCTTGATGCATGTTTTTTGACCAATTGTTTTCGTGTGCTTTTTTCATGGTTCATATATTTTCGGATATTGTCACCGTAAATGTAAATAATCATTATAACACTGCTCAACACCAATTAGTCGCTTATGTTTTCTCGTTCTGATCTTCACGAGGTCATTTGTGGAGATGCTATGCTAATGACGCGCTATGTGATGGATAAATAAAAAAAACATTGTTTAAGGAACGACATATGACTATTTTATACTGGAGTATTTTAATTTCAACTATAAAAGTTTCAATGCGAACGAATTAAATAATATTCATTAGTTGTAAAGAATTTACTACTCACCTGGAAGTGAAATGGCACAAAACGCCGTCAAAAAGAACAGAACAGCATAGCATATCCATAGCAAATATGCATCCTGCATATAACGAGTATGTAGAAAGATTAATAATATAATAAAAAGAAAACAATGGACTCCATTATATATTACCTGAAATATAAGAGAAAAATAATCATATTTAACTTTCGATATGTGTTTGAAGAATATTTACAAAAATTCTTGTCTGATGGATATGTGATGAAAAACACGTACTTCTTTCGCTTTTAGTTATTACAATATTCAATTTCATTGTTAAAAAATAGAGTTAACCCGCGATCGCTCGCATACAAAAAGTTACGCCATCGCTCGCGTGCTAGATTTGATCCAACAATTACATTTTTGATATTTATTTGAATAATATCGTGATTTAACTTGAAGGAACAAAATTTATTGTGATTATATTTATTTAACAAATTATTGTAAACATCTGTATCCATCCCAGTGTGCTCTTTGCAAATTGGTTTGCTGCACTTTAAATCACGTAGTTGGTTTTTAAATCTGTTTTCTTCGCATTGGACATTATAGGTTTGACAGGTGCAATTGCGTTGTTGAAATCTGTTATTTGAACACTTGCACATATTGTTGCATCTCCAACAACAGTTTTGCGTTTTTTTTTTTGGCGTTATGGTATTGAAAAAGTTTGTATTTTAGCTTGTTTCCGCAAATGCGGCTTTATGATTTGTTTTATTAATTCGACAATGGAAACTCTGCGAAAAATCTTATTACACTATTGCTGTTATAAATTATTTGCGAATTTATGCATTCGATCAATAACATTTATCACTATCTTTGTCAGATTATAGAATGTAATTACCGACAGTTTTAAGTCTTCTCTACTTTTTGGATCTATTTCGTCATCATCGGAAAATGTTGATAGCATCAAAATGTTTTTACCCTACCTTAGTACATAAGATATTAGCAAACAGTTGGGGCATGACCGTCACGTAAAGGTGCGTGAGGTAGCAGACATGGTGTGTATCTCAAATGACAGTGTGCACAGAATTTTAACTGAAGAATTGGAAATGAAAAAATATTCGGCGCGTTGGGTGCCGCGTTTGCTCATATCGGAGCAAAAACTAAATCGTTTGAGTGTTTCCCGCGACCTTTTGGCTCGTTTTCGCCGCAATTCGAAGGACTTTTTATGCCGTTTCATAACAGTGGATGAAACCTGGGTCCACCATTACACTCCCGAAACCAAAAAACAGTCCAAACAATGGACACACAAAGGTTCTCCGCCATTAAAGAAGGCAGAAACAGTTTTGTCAGCAGGAATGGTTTTGGCAACTGTGTTTTGGGATACTCATGGAATTATTTTGGTCGACTACTTAGAAAAGGGGAAAACAATAAATGGCGAGTATTATGCCAATTTGTTGAAGAATTAAGCGACAAAATCAGAGAGAAACGGCCTCATTTGGCAAAGAATAAAGTTCCATTTTGCGATTGCAATGGTCAACATTAATGAATTGGGATTTGAATTAGTGCCTCATTCGCCCTATTCCCCAGATTTAGCTTCTAGCGATTATCATCTGTTTCCAAATCTGAAAAAATGGATCGACCTACAATGAAGGCATTGCTAATTAGTAATATCGTTGGAATAAGTATGTTGAGCAAGCAGGAGACTATATTGAAAAATAAAATATTTTTTGCAAAAAAACTTGCGTCTTCTTTGTTTGGCCACGTAGCTACTTCTCTGGTTCCTAAGCTGGCATATATATCAAACTGCGTTTGACTTATGTCTTGTTTGCATCTCATATAATCTGGCATGAATAACTTATAAAAATAGTTTGAGTAATTGGATCATCAAGCTTATCAGTCGTACTCATCGCGTCTTCTCGCATTTGCCTTTTTCGGGATCTTTATAAACATGGATTTTAGCCAACTTTCAGGTATTAAGGTTCCAGGTATCAGATTTATTAATATTATTCAAAAATTTGACAATTATAATTGTTTCATTCTGTAATTTCATTATTTCTATGTGAATTTCATCTGGTCCCGTACTTTTGCCTGTTCTACAGTTCTTGATAGCTCGACTTTATATTTATAGGTGATGGACGATAAATTTCAGTAAAAGATTCAATGCCGAGCAAACGGTAGTACTTTATAATCTTTATATTTTATACTATTTCAGTCAGATTAAAATTTTATAATTCTTAAATATTTGTAAATGAAATCCTTGTATGTTAGACCGTCTGCTATTCTAGCGTTTTTTCTTTGTTTTTTGCTTTTGGTATTATCTGAAAATAGAAAACCTGGTTCCGGAATTGCACTAGAAATACATAATGATTATGATCCACATCCAAATTGAACATAGTTATATATAAAAATTTAAAAACAGTCGTCTCGTAGCCTAGTGGAGTACAGAGTCAGAACAAATATATTTAGAACGCAGAATTGACGGATCGAACCTCGTCGCAACCGTGACTTCAAAATTTTACAACTTGTGGAGAAGGGCAATTTATTTGACAATTAAATGAATTCTTCACATCAAAGGTTTTAATCAATGTCAGACAATCGTTGAAATCTAGAACTTTCAGGTTCCAGATTTATAAATTTTATTGAAAAGTTTGACAAGAGTCCAGGGGCGTAGCAAGCCTTCCGAAGCCTTCCGCCACTGATAGTGAACCGTCGCTATCAGTGGCGGGTGCACATTATAATTTTGGGAGGGATTCAAAATGATCACTTTATTCAGAAATTCAGTTTTAAAACTAGAACACTGAAATTTTAATCGCATGCAGTATCTTATATAATGCGCCGAAAGAAATTAGTACCATGCCTGAAACTTAGAACGCGACGTTGCCACGTTTAAAATTTTACAAACTTTTCCATATATCTCAGGTACTGTAAAAGATAGAATACTTGAATAAACTTTATTATATAGACTACCAAAAGCTCGTTCAATTTCATTTGAAACATTTTTTTTGTAAAATTACAATTTAACGTATTTACAAAGTGTTTTTTGTTCTTTAAAATATGCGATCCATTTTCTCGAAAACGGCTATTGTACTACAATATCTTAGTTCCCATGAAAGTTAAAAAAAATAAAACTTGGGAAACATGCGTAAGACCCAGGGATTTCAATTTTGCGCAAAGTGGGCGCCGGAAAGTGACCCAAACAGTGGGACACGTCAGTGTGGAAAATGTAAGTCAAAAACGGCAGCAGGCCGTGCCAAAGCGGGACCGTAGGCAAATATGGGTCCGCTCTAGGCAAATATGGGAACCAGGGAATTAATGAGTAAGCGAATTCATGCATAGACGAATTCACAAGACTAAGCCAGTCTGGCGTACGAAGCACGCGGGACTGCTCTTTTAGCAATTAGTCGAAAAAAGAGTCAAGAGCGATCGTATGCCATGGCAAATCGGACAGCGGAGCTGTCCGCGTCGTAGGCAAATACAGAGAAAAAGTGAGTCAAGAGGTAGGTCGCGGAAAGCTGGACTGCGAAGCTCTCCGCGCCGTATGCAAATATGAATAAAAATAGAAGAATATAAATTCCACACCACAAATAAAACCTTATTAAACTGGATATTCGTAGACCTGTACTGATTCTGAAAACTCATATTTCAATCTTTCTCCAACTAACTCCATTTGTGGAAAGTGCATTTTTTTTTTTATTATTTGTGACATTTGATAACTGATACATCATTTTCTTTTAACTTGAATGTTGTTTATTCTCTCTTGCAACACACCATCCCCACAACTTCAGCCCCACAACTAAAACGTAATCCCCTTGCTTTATTTTTGCAGAGGTTCACAACTAGTAGAAGTACAAGCTTTGACAGATCCGCTGTATTCTTCTTCACTAAATTCACTATGATTTTCATCCAAACTCTCACTTGGCACCCATCCTACTTCAGTAGTCGAGCTTTCAATTTCATATTTTAGCTACTTCTTTTGTCTTGTTGAGTACTCTTGTTTTTTATCATCAAATGTTTTTTATCACCTGCTTTTTCAGTCTATATTTTTTATTTAGGTTTTTTTCTATTTTTTTCTGCTTTTATTTGCTTTTCTCGTATAATATTTCAGCCAAGCAGCGGACGTTACCACAAATGGTACTTTTTCTTTAATTTTCTTCGACAATTTTTTTTTGGACTGTTATTCGGGCCAAAACAATGCATCTTTAAATGAGGATGATACAAATGGAGCTATGGTCTTAAAAACAGGATTGTTTTTAACAATTTCCGGGATAGGAGTTGATTTAATTGGTATCTTTCCATTGTACTGACAGTTTCCGATTTCAAACCTGAACTTTCTATTGTTTCTTTTGAAGAAGAAGATGGCCCCTGTTCAGCAATTATATCTCCATCATCATTTTTATCAGTTTGCTCTTGATAGTGGAAAGATTTCGATAGCCTAAAGAGAAATGTCATTTGATCATTTTTATCAGTTTGCTCCTGACAGTGCAAAGATTTCAATAGCCCAAAGAGAGATGTATCTTCAATCATGCAGCCTGTATTGTGCGCAAGAATGTCTTTAAATTCAGATATTTTTGGTTCGCCTATTTTTGCCTCAAGTTTTCTCAAAACGATTTTTCCGATTGGCTTTCTTGTGTTTGATGTTCATTTGATTTTTGGAATAAATTGCATGAAAATGGACATTTTTTAAATTAAGCCAAATACCAGAATGCCTAAATCCATTTTGGAATGTCGCTAGTGTAACCTGATCCAAAGATTTTCCTAATACAGAAGTAAAATTTTACCTTTGGAGTTTTACTTGGTAATTGGCTACCGATATAGTGCTACTAGCTCGATTCCATGACTTGCACAATAGTTAGAGAGATGTAAGAGATACATGTCCATCCATGAAGAAGAGTACAGGGCGTTTAATATAATTTCTTGTTAGCAAGGATCAAAAACGTTTGTTATGTGACCAAAACGAGTCGGATATCAAACCATTTTCTGAAGTACCAATGCCCCATTCTTCAGGGATGGATGCTGGAATGTGTTTTGGAACTCTATTGTATTTAAAAACAATAATTGGGGGTGCGAGTGTCCCAGAAGCATTTACAGTTACAAGAACTGTCAAGTTTCCTTTTCTATCTCCAGAAACGTTCTGAACATTTTGTGTGCCCTATTTAACTATTACTTTTTCTCCCTCAGGACTAAGGTAAAAAGCATTTTCGTTCGTTAAATACTCTTTCCGGTTCATTAAATATGTCCATGTATTTCTTTTCATTTAAATAGCTTTGGATTTCAGAAAACCAACTTCGTATCTTATCCTCGGTAACACTTTCTCTGGAAACCTTTAAGTTTTGGCACACTCTAGTTGTTAACTCTGGATGTCTCTTTAAAATCCTTGAAAACCATTTATTTTCCGGCCTTCCATCAATTATTTCTTCCACACTATCGATAAGCTGCTAGTTGGATACTGGGTAGTGAATTTTAGACAACTCTAATATCCAGAGTACCAACATTTGTTCTTCTTCAGGCGAAAGACTGGTGGGAGGACCTATGGTGCATTGTCCTGGAGACTTTCCTGTTGCCTTATAGAGCAGTTCTATGCGTGGAATACCAGCTTGTTTTGCTGCTACAGCAACAGAACATTCACGTTGAACCAACTTCAGGGTGTAATGCATTTGATCTTGAGTGTAATTCTTTTTAAGGACCATATCAAGTAAGTAAGTTTACTTACTTAGCCCACAAAAATCAGCGCTATTAAAAACAACTAATAGCATATTTAGACCAGTGTTTGACACGGGTGTCAATTACTGGAAATTAGCCTTTTGATATTCCAAAAATTGACATGTTAAGATTATAACCTAAAATTTATAATGAACGATATTCTTCTAGCAAATAGTGTTTTTGAGGTTTCTACTATGTAGTTCAAGCAACAAAATAATGAAAAATATGACCACATGTGTCACGATTATTTTTAAAAAGTACTTACTTTAACAATTTCCCTAACTGATGCCAAAATTTAGAACACGTTCCAAAACACAAAGTCTCAACAAAACAAGGGAAAAATATGGACTACCAAAGCAGTGTTGCCAAATGACTATGAAAATTGTAAATATTCATAATTATTGCCAAAAAGCTTGTAGATATCTTATTAAATGAAAAAAAGATGAAGGTGTTTATTATTGGGAGGGTGTCAATGACTGGCAAATTACCTTAATCCGTGGCGTACAGTCAATACGTGCAAGGTAGATACTGCTCATTCTGATAAATCAAAAGCCTAATCCAGCATTTTCAAAAGTCAAAAGCCTAATACCTACTTAAGGAAAGATTTTAACTACAAAGTTTTTCTCTTACAGCTTTTCAGTGACTACAAAAGAAAAGTACTAAATGCTGAAAATAGTTATCAAAACTTTCCAAATTCCTGATAAATAATTTAATAAATTAAACAATATATATAAAAATCTTACTTGTATCGTAGCGCTTTGTGTGTAGATCAATCCCAAATTAGCCAAAACGGCTGTTAGACATACAAATAGGGCTACGACGGCAACGACAGATGAATGTTGCAATTTACAAACATAACGCTGATAAAGTAATTCCAATTCGTCGTTCTCGAAGCGATGTGGATTGAAAAATCGGCTGACGGCTCGTGATGATGTCATTGCTTTCACACTATGATCCATTTTCTCTGATTAAACTATTACTGATACTAATTTGTTAAATAGTTATATCACAATATCATTTTTAATTTTATAAAAAGCTATAATGCTACATTTTTATTTACTATTTATGTTTTTAGTAATTGATTATTACTTATGTATTTTTTATTATGTTTTTTAAGTATGCAGATTCTCTGGAAAGTTAAATTATATTTTATAAAATATGTTATCTAAGGCTTTCTAAAATTATAGTTCAAAACTAAAGCTTACCTAAATATCAAACATCATATCAGAACAAAGAAATATAAACATCGAAAAAGATGAAAAACTCTTAGTCGCTCAAGGTGTCCCGGAAGAAAAAGCTTAAGTTATGTTACGTCAACAAAAATCAGATATAAACAAATTGACTGACTGGTGTTAATAAGCTGACTGGCGCCATTCATTAGTACACTGTAATATAGCGCATTACTGCTGCTCGCTGCTACTGTCACCGCTACATTCTATTGTTACGCGTGGGAATGCCGCCAAGAGGAAGGAATTATATGTTACATCGTCACGTAGGGTACAGTTAAAACCGAGATTTACATAGGATTGTGCAGATAGACCGTGTCACGGAGTAAAGTACGTGTGATGGCTCTACGTAGACCCGTACAACAGAGTAAAAGTTCAGCGAAGGCACCCGTCTATAAATAGCGAGATTTTAGACATATTAAGTTAGTTCCAATTTTACGAACTTGAAGAAAAACCGTCAATATTAATAGAACTCGATATTAAAAAGAAAATACTACTAAACAAATATGTAACTACTATCCATTTTACGGATGAACTATTATACAAAATAATTAAGCAATTAGATTTAAGAATTTTTACTTAAAAAATATACGTGAAATTTAACATAGGAAGCTATTGATTTTTAAAGAACCATTTGGCTAGAGTGATATAAATATTTCGTACAAATGGTTTTATTGGTTATACGTGACTTTTGGAAAAGAAACAAGATTTAAACGTACCGTTAGTCTAACAACGAACGCATTTTGAATGAACCATAAAAGTCATCAAACCTACAGTTGGACTTATTGGACACTAGAAAACCATAGATACTAGAAACAAATAGGAAATCACTAGCATTCAAAGTACGCTTAAGTTCTCATCTGTTAAGATAGGGGAATGAGGAAGGTGGAAATAAGTACTGGATGAAAGAATGTGTAGTATATGTGGAAAGAAAGAGGATGCACTGGATAATGGAGTGTGAGGGGATGTGTGGAGTGAAAAGGAAAAGGAAATGGGGAAAACTGAAAGGTAAGTTTGGGTAAGGAGAGAAAGGAGATAGGAATAATGAATAGAATTAGGATGGAAATAAATAAAAGTAGGTAAAATAAAATAATATATAAACAAAAAAGATAGTAGAATGGGTAGAAGGAGATGGAATGTAGATGGGAGATGGATTAAGGAAATTATAGAGTAAGGGTAATATGGGGTTGAGGAATAAGGGATGAGTAGGAAGAAGTAGAAAGATGAGGAAAATGAGCCTTTTCTTCTCCTGGGAGGTGGTAAGGAAAGAAAATATATAAATTAACTTATTTTTTGTAGTTATGTAATAATTTGTGTATTATTATAATATTTTTTTGTAATTTAGATAAGGATAAGATAATTAATTGTATTTTGATAATCCAATAAAGGTTTATTTATTTATTTATTTAGAACTTGGAATATCCTATTCTAATGTAAAATAATATTTTTTTTTTAATATTGCTTTTAAAACCTAATATTTATGACATATGACACTAAAGCATTAAACACTTATAACTCAGATAACGTATTAAAAACATACACTTTGCTTCAATTTCATGCTGATTTCGATATTATGTAGATCCATTTCTGAAACAATAAAGAAATACTAGATTTATTTCAAATTAAAACATTTAATATCCGATATAATTATTAAAATAAATTGGAAATAATATTAGTAAATTTTACTGGATTTACGCTGAATAACATGTGTTTATTAACGTTGCAGCTGTCGTCACTATATTTATTTAAAGTTATAAAAATAAAACTAGCATTTGCATCAGTCTATTTATTATCTTTAGATTTAAATTCAACTACTGTTTTTTTAAACAGATTGGAATTCACTATTCGAGTTTATACTGTAAGA
>WYDF02290458.1:0-16303 GCA_009867245.2 Adranes taylori
TATAACTGATACAGAGATGCATCAACGACATTATCCTGAAGGGAATGGAGAAGGTGCTGAATCAGTTTCAAAGACACGAAATTCTATATAACGCACCACTGAAACCCTACCAATCTGTCTACTAAAAGACCAAGTCAATCAATACGGCCTTACATACCGTAGTAGGTAAAATAGAGAAATCGGTAAAGGTAAAACAAAGAGCACTCTGTGCGTTTCTTGGCATACAGGGGGTTTCTGATAACACTTCTATGAAACCATAGAATCAGAAGCACGCAATAAGAGTTTTCCAGAATCTGCAATTGCGTAGATCAACACAATGTTGCAAAACCGGAAGGTAGGTGCACGCATGGGTCAAGAGACTATTAGGATTGGAGGGACTAGAGGATACTCCCAAAGCGGAATTTTGTCACCGCTGCTCTGGTTCATTGTAGTTGATGACCTAAGGCACACCTTAACAAAGGCTGGCCATAGGGCAGATACAAGGGTATGCGGATACAAGGGTATGCGGATGACCTAGTGTTGATAGAACAAGGCCAACACGGGACGACGGTGACTACCAGAATGCAAAGTGCCCTAAACATCACAACAAAGTGGTGTAGAGAAAAGGGGCTGAGCATTAATCTCAACAAAGTGACTGTTCTGCCATTTACCAGGAAGAGGAACCTAAATATAGGGTCCTTAATCCTGAGTGATACGGCAGTCACTATAAAGGGGGGGGTCAAGTACTTGGGTCTAGTTTTAGACCATAAACTGACCTGGAAGGCACATCTGCAGAAATTACAACAAAAGGCTGCTGGAACCTTATATGCCTGCAAAACGTTTTTCGGTAGAACATGCGATCTACAACCAAAAATGATATATTGGGCCTATACAGCAATTGTAAGGCCCATTAGAGTGTATGGAGCTCTAGTATGGTGGCCTAAAGTAGAACAAAGGAAGACACAGAGCATGCTACAAAAATTGCAAAGAACTGCATGTCTTAGCATAACTGGGTCAATGTCTACCTCTCCCACTGCTGCATTGGAAGCACTCACAGGATTGCTTCCCTTGCACCTACCAGTGAAGAGGGAGGTTTTAAATTAGGCCACAGCTATCGGTAGGACAAAAATGAAACCTGGTAATCTTATGATATTTAAAAATGCTCAGAGCCGGGACGGCACCACTCACCGATTACAGGCGGTATGACATGCCACTAAAGTTCAACGTTGAACAAACATTTGTCGTTACCATTCATACCAGAGATGTCTTCATATGGCAAAGTTGCATTGAAATGGTATACAGATGGTTCTAAATTGAATAGTGGTGGAGCAGGGGCTGCAATGTATGGCCTTAAGGGTACAGTGATTGCACTGGGTACATACACCTCTATTGTACAGGCTGAAATGTAGCCACTGAATACTGCGCTCTAGAAATCATGCGAAAAGGTATGAAAGGGGCTAATATCATTATATACACTACTAGTCAAGCAATTCTGAAGGCATTACAGGCTAAAACCTGTTAGTCTAAACTCCTGTGAGACTGCCTGACGGACCTGAAAGAACTGGCAAGACATAACAATTTAAGGTTATGGTGGGTGTCAGCACATTCAGGGATTGAGGGTAATGAAAAAGCGGACAAGCTAGCCAGGCAAGGGGCAAAGAGTAATCTAATAGGTCCCGGTTCATCTCGTGGTCTAACTAAAGAACACAAGAAGCGGATATTAAGACACCAAAATACTCAGTCTCAACAAAGAGAAACTCTCCATATATATGGGTTGTATTTAAACCTTCTTGTCGTTTAAAACAGTCTCAGTTCTTTCATAGACTTTATGACTATTTTCAGGTGTTGTTCTCTGATGTTCGCGGCATTTATTGTCATGCCCCCGAACTGTCTTTGCCTGCAGCTCGATACGACATGACATTCACATAAAATGTGTTTTGCCGTTTCTGCCTTCTCATTGCATAATCGACATGTAGGGTTCTCAATCTTACCAATTTTATACATATGTAGTTTAGATACTAACAACTACATGTTTCCATTTAGCTCATGTTCTTAATATGTATACCAAAATAGCAACTCACGAAATCAATAGACCACTATACTTTAATAAAAAAAAAACAGTTAACTGACTAGATAGAAACGTATATTAACAAAGTGCAGTTCATGCAAGTTGTGACATGTCGGTGAGCCGCTGGGTACCATATGAATCATTGTTTACGTATCTCAAAGCCAAGCGACCGGCTAATTTTTATTTTCTGGAGGATTTATTAAGAGTAATCAAAAGCAACACTTCAATAGTGTACTATCCCTCTATCCATACACGTGGACTTTCATACTACGACTTTTACAGAATAAACAATTCTGTTGGTCAACAACTTTCAACAAAAATGTTCTGATATCGTAGAAATTGCATACAAAATTTCTTACATAGAAATAAAGCAGGATGAATATTTTCAGGCATGAATATAATAATTACACTGGCAAAATTGCAGCTTCAAGAACAAATTTACTTAATAAACCTTTTATACGAAATCTCAGTGAAAACTTCCAAACATATACGAGGGTGGTTTGACGGAAATCTAGCCTAAGTAAGAATACGCACGATTTTTGTTTTTTATCATTTACTTTTGAACATAGTCCCCTTTTAAGGCAATACACTTTTCAAGGTGACTTCCCAACTACTCCATTCCTTCCGAAAAGTAATTTTGATCGAGCTCTTCAAAATAGTGGGAAGTTTCGGTCATCACATCATCGTTTCTTGCAAAACGGTGCCCTCCGCGGCATTTTTTTAGGTTTGGGAACAGGAAGAAATCGCATGGGCTAGATATTGTGAATACGGTGGGTGGTCGATCAACTCGTAGCCTAATTGGTTTAATTTGGCCTGCACGACGGCCGCTCTTTGTGCTGGCGCGTTGTCATGATGGAAGGGAACTTTTTGCGAGCCAAACCAGGGCGTTTCTCTTCAATTCGGCGTCGAAACGGTCCAGTAATGCTGCATAGGAATCGCCAATTATGTTTTACCCTTTTCCAAATAATCAATAAGAATAATGCCTTTCGCATCCCAAAGAAACAGTCGTCATAACCTTACCGGCCGATTGGGTTGTCTTTGCCTTCTTCGGTGGGCCTTCGCCGATTTTCGTTACTGCTTTGGCTATTCCTTAATCTCCGGTGTATCGTAATGCACCCACGTTTCATCAACAGTGACGTATCGATGAAAAAATCTTTGGGATCACGTTTTATTTTCGCCAAAAGCTTCTCCAAATCCGTCAGTCACATGCGTGCGTTTTTATCGATAGTAATTAAACGCGGCACCCATGGGGCGGATAGCTTTTCAATATCCAAATGTTTGTGTATGGTGCCGTGTACACGATCAGTTGATATGTTTGCAATTTCTGCTAACTCACGTATTTTGATTCGACGGTTTGCCGTAATCTTATCATGGATTTTGCTGATGATTTCTGGTGTAGTGACGATATTTGAGGGTCCTGGGTGGTCATCATCAAAAACATTCTTACCACCACGAACAAATTCAGTTTTCAAAAGTTAACTGTTGCTAGCGACGGTGCAAAATAGCCATAAACAGCATTGCTTGCTTTCGACGACTGTCAAAACCCAACTAATTGCTTCAAATTTTGACAGACGTCATGTGCTGTATGGCAGATGTCAAAACCAATATGGCGTTCTTTCTCACGTAACGCCAAAGCCTAGATTTATGTCAAACCACCCTCGTATCATAAAAAATATGTTTTGATTAGAACATAGTTACTTTCCAATTGGATGTATACATGGTATAGTAATAACTATGTATTTCAAAACCTAATAAAGGTCATAATGTATTTGAAAACTACAGATCGCCAACTTTATGATAAATTTGCTAGGCAAGATTTTGCAACGATATTGTCAAGAAAACTTGAAGTTACTATAAATATATTCCAACTCATCAAGTCATCCTGGTTGCAGTAATAACTGTTTTCACTTAGATTATATGAGCCAGCAATCTCAACAGAAATGCAGCTGCAGCTCTTTTTAGACATGGAAAGAAACTTTTTAGAGCGTCTGGCACAGGGGATTAATAGTGAAGTTAGAAGAGTAGCTAGACCAAATATACACATTATTGCTAATAGATCAATACCTAAAAAGTAAGCAATTAAAAGTCAGAATCAACAGCCATCTACTATCTTCAGTATTATCTCCAACTCAAAACGTCCCACAAGTATCTGTCCTAAATATGAAAGGACGAATAGCCCCAAATTAATTAATTCTTTTCGCAAGTAATTCCATCAAATGAAAGGCGCTAGTGAAGAATCGTACATACTTAGAATATGCGTATGATACGGCTATCATATCAGATGCTAAGAACATTGTTTTAGCATTTTATTATAAAAGTTTCTTATAAAGGTTGAAAAGTTCATGCAGATGCCATCATTTTCTTTGAAATTATGAGTATATTTTGAAGTTACTGCACCGTTTACTAACTAAATACCATCACATTTCTTATATGATAAAATAAAATATACATATTCTGGAAAATTATGATACACACAAAGTACGATGTGTTGGAAAGCAGAAAAAAGCATAGCAACATCGAAAGAATAGCATAAGAACCGAAATATGAAAAAGTGTTTTACAAGTTATGAACATGAAACGTTTTTTACCACCAATCAGCTGAACTGACAGGCGTCCGTACACGTGCAGCGTATATTTGGCTTCCAATTGACGATAAGGGAGTAGCCATTCCACCCATATTAGGATCCGCATACGACGATGAGACGTAGGATTGATAAGCATCTTGATGAACGGCAGTATAACTATTATGATAGGTAGGCGTCTGTTGTTGTAGAAATCGTTGCTGTTGACGGAGGTACCTAAAGGGCGGAAGGTCATAGACAGGCAAATGCGGCGTGAGTGCGAAAATGTTATTAAATGATTATATGTTTGTGAAAGTGTGAATATGGAGTGAATGATATAAGTGATGTATTTTTTATGAGTTTGTTTTATATTATTAAATAAATATGTAAAAATTAATATACACAACAAAATTCAACTAAACGATATCATTATTAAGAAAGATGTTTTTTTCCTATCCATAAAGAAATAATGAAAAAATTTCATAATATTATCATAAAAAAAAAACAAATAATGTATTTGAAAACTACAGATCGCCATGTACATTCTCAATGCAATAATGTTTACATCAGTGTAAGATATTTTACATCTATATTAATTTCAGAAAAAATGAGAATAAATGAAAGTGAGAAATATTTTTTTCCAAGATATCTGCTTTCACATTGTTTTTGTAATTCTAATTTGAAGCATAGAATAAGCTAAACAATAAAAAGTTTACTTCTTTTTAAAAATTTAAGAATCGAATTTTATATTTTCCCAAAACGATCTAAAAATAAACCAAGAGCAAATGAATTAAACCACTGCTTGCAAATATCTCAAACAGAATAGCATAAGTTAAAAATAAAACATAAATTTAGAAGTATGCATCTTGTTTCTAAGAAGCATGTTGCTTTACGCTAGTAATACTAGTAAAAACAACATAGCCAAGAAGTTAACACGAAAATGTTGACAAAACTCTGAAAAAAACGCTTCTCATAAACATTGTTTATACGATTGCAGAACGCTATTTTGAGACTTTTCAATTATTTATTACATACTGACGTTTTTCATATTTTATGTTAAATATTGTAATCTATATGGAAATTAAGTTTTATTCTATTCTAATTTTGACAAGCTAATCCTATAAAATGTTAAACAAATACATTAACTTATAAAATCACTCACAATCTCACAAGGTTAGCAAAACAATATAAAAAATAAGCAAACAAAAGCAAACATTTGACACATTACAAAAGACAAACCTTTCTTTAGCCAACTCGTCATTCGTAGAACTACGTCCGGAATGAACTGAACCGCGTTCTTCATTAGCTGTAGTTGAACTGGGAGTGGCCCCAGGGTAAGCTGTTGAAATGTTTCCGGCTGTCATATTCTGCTGGTGCTGTTGATAATATTTACGATACCATTCAGTATATGCTTGTGGATTAGTGCGACGCAAATTTTCTAAATATTGATACTGTTGATAATATGGGTTGTACGGATCATAAGCGTAGCCCTATAAAAATAAAAAATGATCATATCCACAAACAGAATATCATTTCATAATATTCATCTCCAAATAATTTCATAATATTCATCTCCAATAAAAACTAGGGATAAGAGGAGAAGCGGACGAAATATTCAGATCATATTTAAACTCTTGTATCTAGATACAAGAATCAATGGACTCAAAAGTGAAATGAAGTATACAGAAAAAGGCGTACCGCGGGGCTCCATACTAGGGTCCATAATGTACCTATTATATGTCCAAGACATAAAAAAGCTAACGTACAAGATACGTACAAGGATGATACTGTAATGATGTTCGCAGGAAATTGCTTAAAAAGATTGCAAAATGAAACCCAGAAGGCACTGAATATCTTTAATGGGTGGGCGGCGTATAATAATTTGCAAATAAATAAAAAGAAAACTAAATACAACATAACAGCGAGCAAAAATAAAAGAAAGAACCTAATTAAATTAAAGATGGAAGAAACATATCTGGAAGAAATACAAGAATATAAGTACCTAGGAATATGGATTACCAACAAATTGAATGGAAAAAAGTGATTCCGCTAGCAGGAGCGATGAGAAACTGCGGACAAACACTGAGGAATGACACAAAGAAAATGATGCATCATGTTCACATTGAAAGTTACCTAAGATACCAACTGAATTCGTGGGGTGGAGGGCAGGGGGGGGGGGGCGAAACACAAGTGAAACTAAATTAAACACACTACAAAGGACGCAAAATAAAATGATAAAAGCAATATACGAGGATGTTCAAAAAAGTAATGAACAGTTGGCTCTAACTCGAACAATATTTATTCGAGAAGATACAAATGTTTACAGACTTTCAATATAATCCCCTCCCTCACCAATGCACTGTTCCCTGCGGCGCGGAAGTGCTTGGATTCTGTTCATCGTCCCATTCTTATTAAGCGTTCGAATCTGTCGGGTCACTTCTCTTCGGAGCTCTTCCAGCGTCAGACAACGAACCCACCGAAGGGATTCCTTCAGCTTGGGGAAGAGATCGAAGTCAGTTGGGCTCAGATCAGGATTATAAATCGGGTGACGGAGCTGTTCCCAGCCGAACGTTTTTCGATGATCAGTGCACTGATGTGTGAGCGCGCATTATCATGCAAAATTAACACACCACTTTGCAACATTCCTGGGCGCAGTTTACGGATTTTTGGGCGCAAGACATTCTGAAAAAAGTTTTTGTAGTCCGCACCAGTGACTAGTACCCGTCGGAACTCGATCTGTGGCATTTCGCCCCGTTTATCGTAGGCAAAGATCATCATTTCTTTCGATTTCGACTGTTGGCGACGAACCTTTTGTGCTCTCGGCGAACCTGGACTCTTCTAAGCGTTGCTCTGAGACTTCATTTCGGACTCGAACTCACGTATCCAGGTTTCAACCATTGCGATGATGCGATCGATGAAGGTTTCACCTTCATTTTCGTAACAAGCAAGCAATTCGTGCGCAATTTTCAAACGTGTTGCTTTTTGTTCGGCTGACAAAGAGTGTGGTACCGTCGAGCAGCGTTGTAATGATTGAAGCGTTTGTGTTGTCAGCTCTTACAGTAGACAGCCGCCACGCGCGCGGATCGTCTTTGATGCTTGTTCGACCTTCTCGAAACTTCGTACTGTGCCACCTCTGTATTGTGCTGCGATTCACAGAAAACCTTCCATACGCTTCTTTTAATGCGACTTGAACTTCGGTCACATTTTTTTCCGCGTACTGTTTCGATGCGAATATACGCACATTGCTCTATTGCTGAAATCCGACCCGACGGACTGTTCTCGATGACTTTTCAAATTGTTTCTTTAAATGAATCTCACTACAATATCATACCAACGTGTTCTTGAGAGTTCAACTGGCGCTTCGATCAGCAGTCTACGTTTCCTACAAAACCGGATAGAGCGCGCTATGCATAACTATTGGGACAACCCTCGTATAACATAAATCCACGATATAAAACAAGGTTATTAAATAGATCTACAAGACTTGCAAACATATGAACTTTACGAAACATGGATCAAACATTACTAATCTTTAGATTACTAAAAACAAACAAAAAAGTCAAATACCAATCAAACAGTACAAAGAAATACATGAACATTATACGAGAACATCGACATGGTTCTTAACAACAAGGATATAGACGAACACAGGGAGGAACAGTACCCTAAGACAAGGGCTTAATAAATATAATCATTTAAATCGCAGAAGACATTTAAAAAATCAACGGTTATGATTTTTTTTAAGAAAAACAAAATGTATTGGATAGAGAGACAGAAGGACATAAGAACGCGGACAAGAGGAAAGGAAAGGGACCAGCAAACCAACCGGAGATAGCTGGCAGGTAGCCAAAAATGGATTCCAATCATAACATATTATAAATATTATAATACAAATACTTAGTAAGATATATCTATTAATTATTTAACAATTGTGTAACTTATATTGGAATAAATATATTATTATTATCATTATCACAATGATTATTAAAATTAACTTGTTGCTAAATTAAAACGTATTTAATATATTAGACGTATTTAATATTAATTTTTAATGTGATTTATTTTCGTTGGTTATTTGGCCTCAAGTAATACAAAAACTTTGTGGAATATTTGTCGAACCTGCATATAGCCATATGGATCACGATGCCTTCTTCGATCTCTGCTATTTGGATGCTCTCTATCTCGCTCCCTATCCTTATCGCTTCTATATCTACCATATCGCGCTTGATCCCTAGGATCGGCACCTCTTGAAGCTGGTAAGCCTTCACCTCCACCGCGCGCACCACTGAGTTCTTCGCGCAACGAATCTGATCGACTAGATGGGCGACTTGATTGGCCTCCACCACCAAGAGAAATTCCTCCTATAATTTTTTATCATCAATAATAATAATATACTACTATATCACGTCTTGATTGATGTTAAAAATCTGTTACTTTCGCCCAATTTGGGACACTGAATTAATAAAAACAACCACGTTTAAAGCTTACTAGTTTCATTGTATAATTTGACAACTTGTTCAAACCGGCCTTAACTTCGACATTTAAAGTATTTAACAAATTTCTGCTTTAAAACCATTTAAAAAAACCGTGACTAATACTTAGGTCTGGAAAAATACAGATGACGTGAAAATACAAACTTCAAACAATTGCAACTGATCAAGAGGTTTGAAAATAATTAGTTGTTCATAAATCAAAACAAAATGTATGATTTTTATTAAATATCAGCATACTGATAGGTAACTACTAGTCAAATCTAAATGGTCTATATATTAATATTTTTCGAATAAATTAAGAGGAATCATTTTTATGCTTAAAATATTGAAACAATATTGCAATAATCCCCTGTGAGATATGGTACACAATATAAAATTAGATTAAAAAACAAATTTCATTATACGGACAGAAATTCTACTAAATTAAATTTACGGATAAATAATATTTGCTTATACTAATATAAGATCCATTTAGCTAAATGCATTTTAAGGAATTCCTAATAGACAATTACGAATTTCTCTTATCAGCTCATATTCTGCATGGCAGTTTCTCACACTCATAAAATTAATGTCATTTATTCTCTTCAATTTGTATAAAACCACGTAGATTTTCTATCGAAGGAAGAAGCAAAAATAATTTACTTAGTGCATTAATAATTTACTAATTGAATATACCTCGAGATCTTGTAGCGCTCATATGTTGATTATCGTAGTCTTCTGGAGCCGACGTTGAATCTGACTCATGCCCTCCAGGTGCCTGACGATTCCTACTACCGCGTGTTCGGTCGTCATATTCGTAACGACTACCACCAGGACGCGGTGGTCTTCTATGAGGATCAAACGTGGATTTATTACGATCTCTCTCGCTAAAAACAAAAGAAAAACCCAAAGCATTTTAATCAATTACATCATGGAAGTTTTAAACCAATACACCACAATGCACATTTAACTAGAAATACCAAAAGGCATATATAATGTAGTTTTCAAAACTATTAATATAAAATATTAATATAAATCTAATATTAATATGTAATCTTAATATAAAATATAAAAATTATAATAACTACCGTTCATGTTCTTTATTCCTTCGAAGGCTATATGCATTTCGTTCATATGAATCTTGCATATCTCTATCATCCTGTCGTCTTCGATGTCTATCCAAGTGATCACTTAAATAGTCCGTATCTTCGTCATAACGTCTATCTCTGTATCTAAGAAATTGAAATATACGTATATCATCAACTTGCATCAATTTACAGATATTAAAAATTAAACATTAAACAATTAGCTCATTTAACTAACCTCCGCCTCCCATTATTTCTTCTACCACCATTATAGTAATCAGGAGAATAATCTCTTCTTTTATCGTTTCCTCTATCTTTATCTCTATATCTAAAATTAAATAATTTACGAAATAATATATACATTTTCAAAAAATGTGTATTTAAAAATGAAAATGTATTAACTTTAAAGTAATATTGTAACAACGTTACTTGGGTCTCTCATCCGTCTAATAATAATCAGATACGATGTGCGTATCCCCTACGTGGAGGGTACCGCAACGCACGTAAGTTTAGCGCGCTGAGTGTTGTTTGAATACGCCGGCATCGCTCGCTACTGCAAAGAGTGGGAATCTTGTAGCGCGGCCTGCCGACATCCCTCGATATTATATGGTATAAATAATTACATATACCATATAATGCTTTATTGATTACATTTAATACCTGTGTTTCTCCGCCTACCTTTCGTCAATTTATTTCCTAAACCACTAGAGTGTATATTTCTGACCTACATCCGCCGGGGTTAGTTTTAGTCACTCAGCAGTAGTAACACCACATCGGGGTGTTAGTGGATTATAGTGGTACCTTCCTCGCATCACCCACTAGAGTGTGTGTTTCGAACCTACGTTTGCCGGGATTAGTTTTAGTCACTCAGCAGCAGTAACACCTACGTCTGCCGGGGTATTAGTAGCTTATAGTGGCCCCTTCCTTGCAACGCATACTAAACTGTATATTTCTAACCTATGTCCGGCGGGGTTAGATTTAGTAACTCAGCGACCATAACACCTAAGTTAGCCGGGATGTTATTTGTCTCTAGCGGTATTCCTATCATTCCCATCGTCTGTACCTTTTACTCTGATAAACCCTCCGCTTCCCCGTTGCATTATAAACCGCATCTACATACTTCACATATTGCTTCAACAAACAGACTTATTGTGTAAACTGAATGCTGTTTCATTTAATAAGCATTTAGAGAAAATTTAGCTACCCACACTACTTATGTACTTAGCTGCCCGTGACCTCAATGAGTCCATTGAGAACCATGGAATGAAGAACAAATCCGAATTGCGGTCTCATGTTAGACTGACCTAGCGCCCCAGATTTGTCTTTTATGACATAGTTAGACTCGACAACCGCGCGCGACAGTCTGCCACAATATTTTAAAAACAAGTGACCTTACTTCCAAATAATTTATTTTCAAAACAAGCGGCAAACTCCGGGCTGTAAGGTGCAGGAGAGATTAATATGACTTATATGCTTCTTCTTTATACAAACAGATTTGTAAACAAACCTGGAAACAATAATGTATATCTGTCAAGTGAAGAAAAAGTAACATCATCCGAATGGGAGAGAGCAATTATAGTAATAATGCACAAAAAGGAGTTCTTAAACGGATTTAAAAAAACAACCGACCATCAGTTTACTTACTCATCTTTACACCTGTTTAAGTGTATTATCACAAAAATAATTACAAACAAAATACATTACTTCCAGACTGGATTTAGAGCAAGATGTGGTATGAATGACCATCTATAAATGATAAAGTCACTCTTTGAAAGATGTGTCGAGTACTACGAATCGTTAGTTCCAAACGAGTAAAAAGTTTTTTCTAAAATAATTTTTTCTTCCTCAAAAAAATAAAAGAAGGGTCAATATGTCGGAGACTGTTTGTATGTACGTGCGTATGTACGTCTGTACCTTCCAAGAATTTCTCTATCCCTATGGGACCGACCTGGATGAAATTTGGTAGGCAGGTGTAGACTATGAGCCCGCAGAACGGTTTTTCCATTTTTTATATAAATTTAATATAGTGGACAGGGGGCATTTTTTTTGTTCAGAAATTTCGAATTCAAACTAGGAGGCTGAAATTTTGCACTCATATAGTACTATGTATTATGCGTCGAATAAAGAAAGTCACATGTTGCCAAATTGGATAGGAAGCGGTGTTGCCAGGTTTGAAATTTAACAAACTTTTTGAAATATCTCAGGAACAACATTTTTTTGAAGGTTTGATAAATTTGATAAAAGTTATTTGAAAAACTAAAATATTTTCAAAAAAAATATATATATATATAAATCTATACACATATGTAAAAGAGGATGTATGTTACCTATGTGCTTCTGAACCGCTCCCCCGATTTCGATCAAATTTTCAGGAAAGCTTTAACACGGTATAGCGGATAATCCTGTGAAGTTTGGTGTAAATCGGGAACACGGGAATTCGTAAACAGATATGTTTGAAATTTTCACACAACTTTGCATTCGAATACGCGCGTGTTGTTCACAGCAATACGGGAACACTGGATTACGGGAACACTGGGTTACGGGAACACGGGAATACTGGAATACAGGAACACATATCCTTGTAGTGTTGTTAGGCCGTATCCTTGGTCGCGGCAAAACCGCGTAAGGTAGGGCTGTAATGCACACGGGAATATGGGAACACATATTCTTGAAATTTTGTTAGGCATATCGCTGGTCGCGGCAATTAGGCCATTTCGCTGGCCGCGGCTATGTGATATCAGACACAGATTCATTTCATATCAGACTGACACACAGCGAAGCGTGGCCGGCTTTAGCTAATCTTATATATAAAAATTAACTTCCCTATGTTTGTGTTCGCAAAACTCAAAAACTACTCGAGCGGTTGACTTGAAATTTTGACACAACATTACATTTAATCCAAATAAGACTGCTATTTTAGAAATTAGTCAAAAAACGAGCCAAGAGCGATCGTATGCCATATCAAATCGGACAGCGGAGCTGTCCCCGCTGCAGGCAAATATTGAAAAAACGTGAGTTATGAGCGGTCGTAGGCCGCGGCAATGCGGACAGCTTCGATGTCCGCGCCGTAGGCAAGTACGGGAACTGGGGGATTAATGAGTAGGTGATTTTTAGGTCACGCAAGTTTTATTTAATTTACCCTAAACAACTATTGTGCAAATTGAGGTGACTGTTAAAACTAAAAAGTTCAACTTTTGTTTTATGCCAGATGTAACAAAACGTAGGACTTCCAGTATATGAAAGATGAGGCGATAATCACGTCCACGAATTGTTTAACTTTCATTTTATGATCAGAAAATATAACAGCGTGTTTTCGGGCCAGCCCTATAGTGATATAATTTCTTTATTTAAAACCCCAAGAAACATATGAATAAACTATAGAAAATTTCTTATGACACCCCTGTATAAAAATGATGAAAACTACAAATTCCAAATATTGTAATAATCAAAGATAAACAATGATTTCTCGATACTAACTTGTCTCTATCCGTTCGTCGATCTTTTCGATTTACATCACCATCCGCATCTTCCTCAACGTATCCCCCTCTGTGAGGTTTACCCGGAACACCTGACCTCTTATTTTCTTTCTGCCTTCCACTATGCGCAGCTGAAGATAAATCAGCTCCCACATTATCACTTACACGTTCGTCATAATTCTCTCTCTTGTTCTCATGTTTTTCTTGATCCGTTGTTCTTCGCAAGCCTTCAGGTCGATCTGGGTCTGGTTCATCAGTGACAATATCTGTTACGTCTAAATCACTATCTTCTCGTTCACTGGGGAGACGATTTGAAGACCTACTGCAGAAAAATAATAATTGTAGTTTATGCAAAAATTGAACTAGAATAAATTACTTTTTATTTCTGCTAGTTTCATCATGTGCACGATACTCTTGAGGCACTGAATCCATCGTTTTACTTATGCTGCTAACTATACTTGCAGACGTTGGTGGATCGGTAGTGGCAAGAGCACTAACAGAACCTCTAATAGATGAATCTGACCTATTTTCACCTAATGTCATATCACGAACTGTTGTTACTAAATTAGACAACTGAAATGAAAAATGAGTCCATTTAAATAAAAACAAGTAATTAAGTTTCTTATAAAATTTTTAGATTTAAGAAATAAAATTTTTACAAAAAAAAATATTTATTCTTTCATATCTAATAACGACAACAACGACCAGTATTTAATAAATTTGTATTTTTCATATAAGTGGAAAAATCTTGGAATAATACTAAATACCTCTTCATCTCTAGGCCTTCCTTCGATTGAATCTGGTCTTGTAATATCTATATCTGCAATATCAAAGGATTGTTGCCTTTGTGACGTCCGTTGTCGTCTATTATCCTCATTATCAACACCTATCAAATCATCTACTCGTTGCTGTCTTTCATACTGAGTTGTTGTAGGTAACCTTCGACTTGTAGTTGCTCCACGACCTGCGTTATGAGTAGAAGGAAAATTGCCATGTGTGCCCGTGCCCTGTCTTTCAAGAGAAACACCTACATCCGATGATGACCTAAATAAAAATCCCAAAAAATATATAAAATATTATTACACGATTGATTATTACATAATAATGTTAATGTCTTATTTCTTCATGCGTAAAATATTTATAATACAATATATTAGGAAACAAGTAATTTATCTACAGACCTTTTTAATTAAATGCAAAAAAATTGTTGAAAAAATTAAATAATAAAATCCTAAGAAAAGTTCAGCTCATTCACTTAGCTGTTGTTAACTATAAATAATACATGATTCTACAAAACTAAGTTATTTATCAGAGTCAATTGAATAATTCACGGCGTACAGAAACAATGAAAACACAAAATATTATAAGGATGATTGTAATTCTAAATTTTATTTATTTATTATTACTGCCAAACAGTTACAAAAACAAAATAGGCAAACAAGTATAAAGGTGCTGATTAAGATATATAGATTTAAGATTTGTAAAAATAAAGTATAAAATATAACATATACAGATGGTGTGTCTCGGAAATATCAATGAAGAATTATACAATTTGAACGATTCATAGAACAAAACAAGAATAAAAAGAATTATTAAAATATTTCATTAGAACCTAAAAACGCCTTCAATCTGCTCAGGTCTACGTTAAATAAATCGATCTTTTTATGTACAATATTACAGGAAGGCTTTTGAAAATGGATATGAGAAGTCAATTCTACATTAGTATGGCTTACGTCCGTTTAAAAAATGCGACTGTGTGTCGTATTTGTAGATGGGATATTTATGTTTAGAAGTTCCAGTAGGTCAATAAATATTATACTGATGATAGAACAGATAACTGCAACAATAAAACTGAGAACAAAGCTAACAGTGTGCTTTGATAACATCGTGCCTGGCTGACAGACGCATGCATAAATGTACTATGTAGACTCCCATGACCAACTCAGTTATGCTGATATCGGTATTAAGGTACAGGGGCATTACAACATCGAAATACAGACAACTGCAATCAACATAGCAAGCGTTACAAAAAAGCCATGTAAGACTTCATTTGCTGAAACTCGACAGGAAAAAGTCAAAATGATTATTGACTTGCTGATTACCAACAGGCCATGCAGGAAAATTAGACAGTACCTTTAAGGGCAGGTCAAGCACCTCTGACGAAAATTGGACTACACACTACAGCAATAGTAAACGTTGTGTCTAAAGAAAAAAATAGCTCAACGAATATGCAAGTATGAACTATTGGCATCCAGAAGGGGATTTATTCGTACCAAATAAAGTCAACTCTGTAGTAGTACAAAAACACTCTCACCAGGAAATATTGAAACTAGTACGAAACACACATATTGGACTGGTCTGACTAAAAAATCAGGGAAAGTAGAATAAGTCGACAGATTGTAGTGCTGCTAGAGTTGTATTATCGTAAAAAGTCCATGGAGATAATGATAATAATATAATAATGTACTAAAATTCGGATGGTAAATGTGATGAAGTAAAGGATGTACTAAATATTAATAAGGATTCACGTAAGTTAAAAAGCATTTTAAACACACAAGATTCTCTGAACAAAACAACTCATTTGATTTAATACAGGCGCATAATTTACCCTGCTTTATATCAACCACGCATGTACTGGAATGATTCTAATAAACTTAAATAAT
>WYDF02290469.1:0-44838 GCA_009867245.2 Adranes taylori
AATAATTACCGCTTTATATTGATGCCACGTTTTGATTTAATTAAGGCATCATTTTTATATTTATTCTAGCACTTTATGAAATTTTTATGAATCATAAATTGTTTACAGCTGCAACATCATCTCCTACTATAAAAGCGATCGACAGTATAAATGTTGAACAAGATCTAACCAGCCTGAATTGGTTACATAACATCACAAATATAATGGCCGTACCGCCGATAATTACACCTCCCAAAGTAAAAAAAAAGCCGCCCGCACAGATCCAGCAAGACGTAACGATAAATATCAATTTTTATAAGAAGAATGGCGACAAGAAACCTCCATTTTCATATGCAACACTTATTTGTATGGCAATGAGTAAAAACGGCAATAAAATGACTTTAAGTGCAATCTATACGTGGATCAAGGAAAATTTTCTTTATTATAGAAAAGCACATCCAAGTTGGCAGGTAAAATATATTTTGAAAACTATTTAAATGCGTTTATTTTAAAATATTTCTGGAATTTTTCATACTTAATTACCTTATTTGAAGGAGTACTTTAACAAAAATATACGTTGTGGAATTAGCTTATGGTAGTCAGGACCTACAAGGGTTATTCTCTTCTTCAGCAGTGAAGTAATCCAATTTCTTCGCCTCTTCCGGCGTGATCAATTAGATCGATACGTCTGAGTCATTTGAGTAGTTCCTGTTATGTTACCATTACTGGCTTAAAACTGTTTAGGACTGGTGTTGATTACATTGGCATGCCATTAATTTTATTTGTGTTGAACTTGTGTTGTGTACTACTTGATTAATTTCGGCCTTCGTCACACATATACAGTCCAGTTCAGTTGGTGATTCCTGACTCGATAAATTTCCGGTTTGTGGGGCACTTCGACGAGGGGCGGAACCCAAATCTCCAGCATAGTGTCAACAAAGCTGTGACAGACTCCCATTCGCGACGCTGTTAATGGGGGGCCTTAGCGATTGTCACAGATGGCGCAACAAATATCTTATTAATTACTGAATAAAACGAAATATTATCTTCGGGCGCCATATTAGTTTCACGTGAGACCGCACGCTGGAACTGGTCTTGTTGTTCCTCCGGTGCTCAGTGCCTTACTGAGGGCACGAATAGCTTCGAGTCTTGCGAATAATTCAGTGGTTCTCGTTCTTGTGGGCAGCTGAAATAAACTTAATGAGTGAAACAACATTAACGATTTAACAAAATACGTCTACTGTTCTTGAGAGAATATAAACAGAGAAAGAAATATCAATGCACAAAAAAATGTCAATGAATAAATGTTAAATTTAAATGGTGACGCAATAATGGCTGTTAAATAAACAAAACAATATAGCCAAGCTATATATATAAAACATACAAATGCATAATAATAATCAAAAGCAGTTCAAAAATAATAAAACAGTAACAATACGAAAGAATGTACAAACAGTCAATAATACATTCAAGAAGGCTGGAGGCAAATTTAGCGTCCAAGCTTGGCTTGGCTTGGACGCTCTGCTGCTGCTGCTTGGTGCTGCCGGATGGCTTGCGTTCGAGTTCGCAAAATTGGAGCTAAATATTATGCAAAAAATCTCCTTATTTATGAACGGGAAACTTCGCTAAACTTTTACTCTGATATATGTGAAGCCATCACGTTAGTTTATTACGTGACACGATCTCTTCACACAATCCTACGTAAATTTCGGTATTATCCCTATCCTACGTGAAGACGTAACACATAATTCCACTCTTAGCGGCACATAATTCCACTCTTAGCGGCATTCCCACGGGTTACAATAGAACGCAGCAGTCAGCCGTAGCAGTGAATAGTAATGACACAGTATTTTATAGCGAACCAGTGAATGGCGCCATCCAACTTATCAACATTATAATACATGGCGACAATAAAGTACGACAGTTAATGTAAATCCAATCAGATATGCTCATTGATAACAGCAAGCTGTGCTACCTGTTAATTATCATCAGTTAGCGGCAGTTGCCTCTACTACGTATAATTTGAATAAATTACGTCATCGGCTTTGTTTTTATCAGTCGGAAATAATAAGACTGCTCTTCGATTCCCATGGTGAAATTCTAACTTAAGTACGATGTTTTTATCGAAATTTAAAAATCCTTAAATTCTACTTCATTTCATGAATAGTTTCGATAAACTCTACGTATTAACTAACACTTGCCCTTCTTCCACTAGTTCGTCTAGCCCACATGTTTAATATATACAATAATAACAACCTTTCACAAAATGTAGCCATCCTGAATTATTTAAAAGTATCATGTGCACAAACTATTTATCATAAAATTAAACCAGAACGAGGACAAATTGCCTCGCGACAATATAGCCCATAATGTTTGTCTATTGGATATTTTAAGTATGACGACCCGTAATAGTTCATTTCATTTTTACAGAATTCAATCAGACACAACCTTTCATTGAACAAATGTTTCGTAAAAGTCGCTAGATCCAAAGATGAGCCGGGCAAAGGTGGATTCTGGAAATTGGACCTTCAAAGACTAGAAGAATCTAGAAAGGCGAAACGTCGTTCCAGTCTTACGGTTAGAGTACCAAGAAGAAATTCGCTTCATAATAATAGCAATAATAAAGACACTAAGACGGTTGTTAAACCCGTCAAAAAAGTGAAGAAATATCGTCCTAGTCAGAATAATGGCGAGCGGAAACATAATATTCTATCAAATATATCAATATGTGGCGAAACGGAAATCGAAAATTACGATTTATATAAAACTAAATCAACTTCTAAAGCGAAAAAGTCACAAACAACGGATAATCAAAATAAAATTCTCCAAGAGGACAATGGTTTAATGAAAACAGAGAAAAACGTAGACGGTAAAGTTTTAAGTTCAATGCCCAATCAGGGCGTCGTAGCTGAACCTGTTAATCCAATGATTGTCGAAGATGAATTAACTGGACTACTTTTAGGTACAAACGCTTGGGATGAATGCCAGTTAGATATGTTGGATTCATTATTAGATTCTTTATAAAATGTTAGGTAACACTTTGAAATTATTGGGATAGATCAAATTTCGAAGTGATTAAGTTTAATTAATCACACACATGATTGTTTATGATGAAGATCATTTGAACATATTGAATTCGTTCCTAGAATATTTATAAATGTCTATATTTATGTAACTAAGTCATAATACTATCAATATTGCTTTCAAAAATTACTATAACAAAATCAACATCAATAACAAAATTTTTATTTTATAACTAATGAGGCCTGTTTTCTGTAAAAAAACGTAGCAGTGATTCACTGTAATCTCCAATATTTCAAATGATGGTTTGGATTGGTTTTCGCCGAGAACATTTAGAAATATTTCTAGATTTCTCTTGACATGTGTCCACTTTCTATATTTCGACCGTCGCTCTAAACATGAGGTACCCATAAAGATCTTTACTCTTCTCTGTTTTGCCCTGCATTCATCCAATTCGGGCTGATATGAATGAGGTCTGACAGCTCATTATAAGAAATCGGCTGAGTGGAACATGTTGATATACATGTTGAATATGAGACATATGGAAATAGGACAAACAAATGACGGATCTCGACCGTCATTTGTCATGACGGATCAGGACAAACAATACCCACAAATGATATATACGTTTTTAGTTGACGGATTCTTAAAAAAACAGTTTTGAAATAAACTTTTGCTCTTTTAATACTTGTCCATTTAATGGAAATCTGCACTAATATTACTTTCTACATATTAGATGACTTTCGTATTTATCTGCAATTCGCAGTTTTAAAATTCGAGGTCGAGATCTGTCATTTGTTTAACTTTTACAAATAAGTGTTTTAATTTGAGAGAAAAGTTGAAATGCTTAAAGCTATTCCGTCCAAAAATGTTTAATGTTTATTAACCTTTAGCTATGGACCTTCAAAGGACAATTGTATTACCTGTACGCCATTTAATCCTATTACAATTAATTGTTTAGGTACTGTATTATATACTGGATATGGAAGAGAGCCTATTTTCGCAAATTGCAGAAGAAACATAAAGAAGTATTCATGTAAATACTGCTCATTATAAAATTTAGTGATATATTTTAATTTATCGATTGTAACCTTAAATTTCTAGAGCAAGTAATCAAAAATATAAAAATGCTTCAAGTAGAGTATAGTACCATATAGTATTTTTTTTAGATGTTTGAACATGATTTTTAAATTGTTGTGCGATGTTACTAAATTGTTTAATATTTTGCATGAAAATGTTAGTACAAAATTGTATTAATCTTAATGATCAATTTAAATCAATTATTTGGGCTCTAATAGAATATCAATATTTCATAAATTGTAATTTTATAGTCGACTTGACTTACTGATGGAACTGGATACAAACACAGATAGAAATGAAAATATTTTTATCGGAGTCTTATAAAGACTTGGTTAAGCACTTGTACCAGTGGTGTATTTAGAGGGACGGCTACGGGGAATATCCGCCGTAGCCAAATTTTTAACTTTTCTCATTTTGCCATAGGTTAGCTATATATGAGTGCCAGACAGGGATGCCAGACGTCCCGCCACGAGCGAGACGGTCCCGCACCAGAGCGATTTGTCCCGCGTCCCGCATAAACGTCGATATGTCCCGCGATTCAACAGAAGCCGTACTAGCCGCTAAACATCGGCCCATTTCCCTACTCTATCCTTGAACAAAAATATAGCAACTCTTCCTTTTCAATCTCGTGACAAGTTATACGTAATTTTTGAGCACACGCCAAAAGACGAATCCCTTTGTGTACGGCTTGGCTCGTAAGTCTATACGCAGCATTAGCGTTTTATGATTGAAGTTTTTTAATTCATCTCGAATTATTGTGCGTTTGTTTAAAGGTAAAAGACATTCAATATAAAATTGTTCTGATTTTGCTTTGATTCTAAATTACTTTTTTTCTTGAAATTTGTACTTTTTTCTTGGAATTGTATATAACATAATTTAAATGGCAAGGTTTAGTAAATATGTATTTAGTATTATATTTTAAAATCATTAATTTAGAAAAAGCAAATTATTGATTTTTTTTCTTTATTGTATTTTTGAAATGTTACAAGACCAAATTTAAAATCTGGCATCCCTGATCCAAGATGTGAGGGCGTCTTAATAGAATTATGCTTCTTATTTTTGGGTGATGTAGCAATTTTTATAGGAATTTGTAGGAATAAATGTAGGAATTTTCAAGCGGCCAAAATCACTCCGCGCTAATGTCACTCCGGTCTTGTTTAAACACTGCAGAGAACAAAAAGGTGGACTTAACCCTCAGCAAATTTTTTATATATTCTTGAAATTCAAATTTATTATTTGAAACATTTTCAATTTTTATTACTTTATGTAGTTCAACAAGTCTTGGAAAATGTCTACTATTGAAATTTTATTTTTCTGCTAGGTATGTAACCTATTTTACATTTCCTACATTTTTAAATCTTCAATACAACCAACACAAGAAAAATGTAATTGATGAGATAGATGCCTTAACATTTGGGACTTACATCTAATTACTGGTGTAAATCTTTTGGAAAAATCTAAAATGCTTATATTACAGAAATATGAAGAAGTTGGGTTAGATAGACTTAACCAATCTGTTGTTAATATTGGAGTAAATATAAAATGTCTAATTAGAGCAATATTAACAACAGATAGCTTTCCCTAAATATTAACAACCGGTTAAGTCAATCTAACCTGACTTATCTGTTTGTAAATTTCTCTAACATAAGCATTTTAGATTTTTGACATTTTTTCAACTACGTTAATATTTCGATAATAAAGCATTTTAGATTGTTCCCAGAGGTTTTCACCAGTAATTAAATATATAAGTCCCATGTGAAGGCATCTCATCAATTACGTTCTTTTTATGTTATGCTGCAGATTTTAAAATGCAGGAAATGTAATAACATCCAAATTTACTCCGCGCCAAAGTCACTCCGACCTTCCATAAATCTTGCAGAGAAAAAAGGTCAACGCATGAAATAACGTTCGGTGAATTATTTTTATTTATTTTTGAAATTCCAAACATCGAAATTTGGAACCTTTTTATTTTTATCTTTCATATACCATATACGTACGAAGTACGTATAGGACATACCATATATGTATGAAGTACGTATAGATATAAGAAAGATATAGGATTCATGTTATGAAAAATTTTTCTATTTCACCTTAGTACGTCTCTTGTATTCAAATCACTGCAAATCACGTTAATACGCATTTCGCAGAGGGGGTGATACGAAACAATTTACCGCAAAAATAATTTACAACATTTTTTCAAAAACATGTTTAAAAAAAAAACAGTTCTTGGTGAAAAAATTTAAAGAATTAGAGCAATATTAAGAAATTGAAAAAAAGCAATTTGAAAAAATTTAAAGAAGTGTGAATTTTTCGGTCTTTGTATGTTCGGATGTCCGGATGTTCAAGAATAGCTCCTAACCTATTGGACCAATTTGCATGAAATTTGATATGCAGGTGCACATGATAATTTGTCAAAAAAGATTTTTTTATTTTTTTTATAAATCCAATATGGCGGAAATGAGCCTTTTTTCACAATAAAATCAGTTTCCAACTGAAATTTTGTAAACATGTAGTACCTTGTATTACGCGTCGAATAAAAATGTCCGATGTCTCTGTCTTGTATTGAACGCGACGTTGCCACGTTCAAATTTTTAAATTATTTTTTAATATATCTCAGAAACTATAAAAGATAGGACATTCAAATAAACTTTATTATATAGGTTATCTAAAGCCCCTTCGATTTTATGTGAAACATTTTTTTAAATCACAATGTAACATATGTAGTGTTCTTTTTTCAGAAATTTTGCGCTCAATTTTCTCGAAAACTGGACGTGTAACTTTTTAAATTTCTTGTATCGAAAGTTCCTTTAATACTTTAGTGATTCAGTGAGTTAAAAAAATCGGACACGCAATCTTGGGAGTAATTTGACCTTGAAATTTTTTTCCGCTCTAAATATCTCGGTTCCTATGAAAGTTGCAAACATGAAACTAGGGAAGCATATGTATGTCTAAGGCGTCAATTCTGCCAATGTGAGGAACTGAATATACCGAACCAATTTTGAGCAAAAACAATTTTTTTTAACTTTTTATTAACACCCTGTATATTTTTATACTGTTTGAAAGCCCTTGTAATTATATTTAAAATGATACCACATATGAGGAGTCTAACTCTTATCGTTTTCAAGATATGATCCTAAATAACTTAAAACTTCTCAGCTTGTCATGGCAACCGACAAACTTACAGGAAAAATATTTTTTACGTAGTATGATACCTATAGACTGTGCTTTTGCAATTGAATAAATGTTATTACCCGTGGGTGCAGATTATAATTTTGGGAGGGGTTCAAATGATTATTTTGTTGAAAAATTCAGTTTTAAAACTACAACAGTGAAATTTCGCTCGCATATAGCATATTGTATTATGCGTCGAATGAAAGTAGTCCCACCCGTGCAAGTGGCATAGAAAGCGACCTCAATTTTGTGCAAAACGGACACGGGGTATAACGACTCAAAAGCGACAGACGGGGAAAAGGTAAGTCAAAAACGGCAGCAGACCGCATCAAAGCGGACGAATTCATAAGACCAAGGCAGTCTGGCGCGCGATCAGAGAGATCAAGAGTTGTCCGTGCCGTAGGCAAATACGGGGAAAATGTGAGTCAAGAGCGGCCTTAGGCTGCGGCAAAGCGGACAGCAAAGCTGTCCGCGCCATAGGCAAATTTGGGGACCGGGAGATTCAAGTGTAGGCGATTTATAGGTTAGACTAATGTTGTTTTGTTTACCCTAAACACTATTGTGCTAATTGAATTCAACAGTCGACTTAAAAGGTGACAGTCAAAACTAAAAGGTTCAACTTTTGTTTTACGCAAGATATAACCAAACGTAGGAAGTATAACCTTCATATACTTCCAGTATATGAAGGATAGGGTGGCGATCACGTCCACGAATTTTTTACTATGTTTTTAGTCTTTGATTCAAATAGTGCATGTAGTTCAACAAGTAAATGACTTAAAAAGTGTCTATTGCTTAAATTTGATTTTTGTATTATTTCTTGTTAGTGTTTCTCTAATATAAGCATTTTTTTCGAATTGTCATTGGTTTGACAAGTTCTATGATATAAGCCGCAGATGGGAGGACATTTTATTTGAATGACTTTTTTTATGTTGGCTTTATTGCAGATTTAAAAGCGTCCAAAAATGTCCCCATGCTAAAGTGCCTTCTCTAAACTGCCCTAAGCCTTGCAGAGAATAAAGACAAAGACATAAAATAATCCTCGTTAAACTATTTGTATTTCCAAACTTCGATACTTGAAACATTTTCATTTTTACTATGTTTTAGTCCCATGTTTTAAACAATGTATGTACTTCAACAAGTAATAAGTGTTAATGTCTATTCTTGAAATTTTATTTTTGTATTATCTGTTGTTAGTGTTTCTCTAATATAAGCATGCACTTTAAAATTAAGAAAGCCGATTTTGTACTACTGAAATTATAGTTCTTAAAACAAACATAGGGACCAAATTTTTTTATATCTACAGAGCGTATAAATGTCACCATATAATATAACATAAGGTTAGTTATTTGCACGAAATTTATATATTAGAGTAACATTATTATATCAAAATGTTATTTATTCGTCCTTTTTCAAATAATTTTGGAAAAGAAGCTCTAATAATCTTCCGTCCATTAATCTTAAAAAAAGTTATATATAAATATATTTCATGTAATTTTAGAGTATTATATAGATATGTAATGTAAGAATTTCCGTCCTTATTAAGTGATTTATTTATTTAAGTATAATATTAAGAAATAGTTTTATAATTATTTTCATTAGTATTGCACGTTGTGTATTATTTATGAACATCTGAAATGTTTATGTTTTCTAGTCATAAGATGATAGTGTTCTAAAATTATGCGAATGATTTATTAATAAATTGTAAATCTAGTCTAATTTTGCAATATAAATAGTTAATGCCTTATCTGTCAAAAATACAGTGAATTCTATTTTAAATCATTAATATCTTAAATCAAAATCATCTAGAATGTTATAATGATGATGTAATTAAGCATATTATGTGGCGATTTGGTTAATAATAATTATAGTGTTTATAAAAATTATCTCTTTTTTTGTATAATAAAAAATATATATTCTTTTATTCCTTTAATAAAATATTATCTTTAAAGTGTGAAATAATCAGGATTGTTACTATCTTTTCATACTGCTAGAGGTATTAAATTAACCAGACACCCAAGGTATAAGCAATAAAATAAAAGTATAGCTACAACCTTCATCCAACTAAATATAAGCAATAAAATTAAGCAATAAGCAATAAAATAAAAGTATAGCTACAACCCCAACTAAATAAAATATATTGATATTTTAATAACTAGTGAGTGTTGAAATCAAGCAACTATAAAAAGACACAGAAAATTGAAGATTTTTCCTAACAATACCGAATATGTGAGATTAAGAATATTCAAATTTGATACAATATGGAATGCGTCCTTTGTTTCTCAAAATCACAACGTGACTACATTGGATTTACATGTCAATATTATACAAGGAGTTCTCACAATTTAACCTAAAATTGTCGAAACAGCTGATATTGAAATGGCAAAAACTAAAGAAAACTGGAATGTTTTGCCTGAGCATTTAGGAGGTGGCCCTCATGGGTTAGGTACTTAAATTTACTATTGTAAGTCATATTTCTTTAGCATTATAATTATGTATTAGGAGATCCCAATGACACAAGGCTTAGGAAAGTCGAGAGAGAAATACTGATACCTCAGAAAATGCGTCATCTTGCTAAAACTGTAAAGTGTACTAATGAGGTAGCACAATTTCATGAATGCTGTATGGAACATGGTGTTGCGTTAGTATTTAAATGTCAAGATGTTAATAAAGTAATGAAAGATTGTTTAACAAAGTGGTATAGAGATCCAGAGTTTGTTCAACAATGTACAAATGAGTATTTGGAGGAAAGAAGTGAATACAGAAGAACTGGGATTGGTAAAAAGCATAAACGTATTCCAAATAACATGTAGTTTACTTATTTTTAACATATTAAAATGTACAATCTACATTAGAATCTAATTTTGTACTGAATCTCCTCACTAGAACCTCTTTTATACTAATTAGTTTAATATCATTTGGATGTTTAATTTCTATATTTGTAGGCCAAATTATCTGGCAAATCAAAAGATCCTAAAAATAATTGTTTACAGAGATCTATGATATTTACTTTAAACAGTTTACCTTGCCCGTAGTTTCGCATAATCTTTGAAGAGCCGTTAGTGACATCATTTTCATATTTCGTCTAGACTTTTCTTTAATTCTATCCAAATTTTCATTTAAAACATCTATGATTACCACATAGGATGCATGGTAATATTGTGGGCCATATTTATATAATACTAAAAAATTGTTTCACACAAGTTTTAGTACGTCACTACCTAATTGCATATCGATGCTGAAGTAATATTTGTATTTTAAACTAGAGGAGGCTCAATGGTATAGCTGCAAATTTGTCACGAGGCTAGCTTTTAAGATCGCACCCTTCTTTTGCAAGTCAATGATGGACAGTTGGACACATAATCTTAGAAGTATACATTAATTTAAAAGATTTTTTAATTTATAATATAAAATACGATACTGCTATTTTTATTTCATAGATATTTTCATTTAACAAATTGTTCGTATGTGACGGATTTAAAACCGTTTCAATTACGTTATAGAAAATAAAATAAAAAGTAATGGTACTTACACATATCCCCACCAAATTTAATTCCTGACTTTACTACCCAATTTTTCACACGAAAGTAATAGTAAACCAAGTAATTTTGCACGAAATATTCATCTATCACTTGGAATATTTGCCATGCATTCTCTCTGCCCAATGACTTCGATTCTTTATTAGTTTCGTTTACTAGTTCCAATACATTTAAATCATTTAAGAGGAAGAACGCTTCTTCGAGTGTTAAATTGAGGGTTTCTTTAATACCGCTAGTATCAATTTCGTACTTTATTTCTAAATTTGTAAAATAATTATCATTGTCTGAGTCACTATCTGGTACAACCAAGACTTTGCTAGGTTTATCTTTCTTTGCAGCTTTACTTGCCCATTCTTTTCGAATTTGAAACTGTCTTTGCCTTAAAATCTCTGGCTCTTGAAGATTTTTAGGCATGTTTCTTGAAAATGTACCTTTGCCAAAGTTTCCAGACCGATTTAATTTGAATATTTGCTCTTTATCTCTAATAATAACAGAAAAACCATTAAAATAAGCTGTATATGAATCGTTTGGTGTAGGTAAATGAGTTAAGCGCTTTTCATCTATAATTTTGTCTTTAGGATCCCTTACTTTTCGTCTAGGAGATTTTAATTCCATTTTCGTTTATAATACGCGCGCTATCTTATAACCAAAGCTTGTACAAAAATATATCCAATCTCACTTGTGTAAAAGAACGAGATAGCTATATTTCATGTTGTGGTAGTACTGTTTGTCAATAATCACAAGATTTGTGTGTCAGATGATCGTTGATAGTTGTTACGAGTTTTATTGCTACCTAAAGCGAAAAATTTCTTTGAAAATACTCCTTTCGATTTTATACATTTGAAAAAATGGCAAACGGTGTATCTAACCCGAAATTGAAAGATATCATTACATCTTTAGATGATGGTAAAATAGGTAAGTAAATAATTCAACATTTATTGTAACATAATAGTGGGTTGGGTCATGTTTTACTTAAAAATTCTAAGATTTTTTATTGTATTTTGAATAAAAATTATAGTAAAAATAGGAATACATTCTGGTAGGTAGAGTTGCATATAAATATACCCACAAATAGCTTTAAATATCTTCAAAATATACTTACAATTTAAAATCAATATGCTATATTAAAAATAAATAAAAAATATTCCATTCTTTATCATTCTTCAGGTATTTTTAATTTTTAAACTTTTGGACATAATTTTAGATATTTAATATTAATTTCTTTTGAAATAAAAATATTTTCAAAACTCACGTGATTGTAAACACCAGTGACAATGAATAATTTCAAAGTCTCTAACATAACCTTTATTTAGATTGCTATCAATTTGTTTTATGGTTTTATTGTCTTTCATTGTTTAGTCAACTTTTCTCAATATACGTTTAAATAATGAATTGGGCTATTTCAGATATGTTAGCAGCTACTAGTGTGCTACAGCAAAGGGCTACGGATATTAGATCACAGGGTGTCAATTGGCAATCTTATGCACAGTAAGATATTTGATTATATTCTATTTAGATAAGCAGTAACTTAAGTTGAAATAACTCATTGTATTGTCGATAAACTTGTTAAATGTTTTTTAAGTAAACTAATGTTTTTATATAATAGTGACTATAATAAATGATTAGTTAAATTTGTAGTAACTTGAAAACCGTAAAGACTTAATAAACTGAATTGAATGTAGGAAGGTCATTTAAGGTCAATTATTACTATGTTAAAAGAAAGGGAGATGTTTGTATAAATTAAGTTATACCTAAGTACTGAAGTATAGTTTTGAAAAGGTTTGTATGAACTTAATAAAAATAAACAATAATACGGTTTTCACTCTTGGTGATTGAAACTAATTTACATACATATCAAAGTAGTTTTTTATTTAATTATAAGAAAAATATAGATTCTACAATGAAATGTAACAGCGAAAGCATTTCTATAATAGAACATATTTTCCTCTAAATGTACAGATAGATTAGATATATAAATGAACGTTCCATCTAAAATATGATTAATAAAGATACAGAGATGAATTTTTAAGTCGTTTGCCTCAGTTGTGTATAAATACTTGGTTCTAAATCTGAGGTAACAAAATATAGGCCAATCTATAGTTTTGTTTGATAAATTTTCGAGCACAGTTTACTAAAATGGTTTATTTATTTTATTGACGGACAACTCCATTACAATACAATGAATATTTTAAAATACTTAAATACAAAAAAATTGATCTTTAATTAAAAATTGTAATTAACAAAATAATAGGGAAATATGTAATAGAAAATTTTTCAATTATTTTGCAAAAACTTATAGCTGAATTAATATTAATTTTACCCCGCACAAGTGTAAACGTGGAAAGAAGCAACAATGTAGTATTCATGATATGAGCCAGGTGATATGAATTTCCAATACCAACATCACTACCGAAGACTCCTGTAAGCCCCCCGCTTAAATGCCTCAAATGAACAATCAACATCAAGTGTATATTGATTTATCAAATTGAACGCGCGGTTAATAGGTAGCTGTTTACCATAATTCGTAGAGTGAAATTCAATATACAGCACATTGAAGGTTCTTAGCGATCTTTGTGGAACATTCCGCTTGATAAGTATAATAAGCTTCATAGGAGATGTTGAAGAAAATTTTATAAACAAAACACACAGCAACGTTTCTGCGCTTTTCAAGGGTGGCAAGATTTAAATAATTTAATATGAAGTTTTTTGAGCAATAGCCATCCAGAATTCCCAATATCTCAAGAATTTTTTGGGAATTCTTTTAATTTGCTTAATATAAACTACTGATCAACTTTAAGTTGCATACTCCAATTGAGATCGAACAATTCCTACAAAAATGGATCTGATCGAATTAAAGACCATACGAATTCCTTAACGTGAATTCAAGTACCTTTGAAACCCTTAATACAACATGATGAATATGGTCTCTAAACGAGATGTGACAGTCAAATAAGACACCTTCATCTTTAATAGTGGAGACTTTTATCTGTGTTAAGATTTAGTTTACTAACTACAGTCTTTAAATGATCTTAAGTCATTCTGGAGACGAGTTTGGTCTTCCTTTGATTTTATAATTGCGAAAATGTTGACATCATCAACGAACTTAAGGTGTTTAGCAAACAAAAATTTTGTAGATATTAGAAAAATTTAGATGAATAAAAATATTAAATAGCAGAGATGAGGTGTGACCACCTTCGGGACCTCAATAATCTGAATGGATTGTGATATAAACTGCCCAATTTTCACATTTTGAGTTTGACTACAACTTTGGAACCACCTAATAAATTTATTGCTAAACCCAAATGTGTCTATTTTTTCTAGTAAAATGGAGTGATTTACCTTATCAAAGGCCTTAGAGAATTCAGTGTATATAGTATCTACCTGATATCCACATTAAGATACGGGTAGCATATACCACCTACTAAGGTGTGGCAATTGTAAAAATAGACGTGCTTTAATTGTTTCAGACCCTAATTGCTATAATTGTCCTAATTGCGAATGAATTTCTACCCTAATAGCATGTCTCTTCTATAGGTAGTTTAAGTGCATAAGATCTCTTTAGTAATAATATAGACATACAATCGTAAGGAGATAAAATCATATAAACAATGTTCAAGTTGGGTTTCTAGTCATAGGTATGTACTGAGCGGTGTGTTGGTTTTCATTACCGAATGCAATGTTGCGATTTGAAAGCAGAACTACTAATGAAGGCTGTTACCTATACCAGAAATGCGCATCTACCTTTACCTTTGCTTTTTAAGCTAATTAGAACTTCCTAAACGTCAATATGCAGTTTTCGAAATAGTTAACTCACTTAATTACTAACAAATAGTTATACCTCCCTAAAAAGTAATACCATCTATACATTTTAATAAAATAACATACTAGTTTATCTAGTAATTTAGGTATGACTGATTGATTACTAATACTCTTACAATTCATAACATTCGATCTATCCCAATTCTTAAAGACTGGAACGATGAAACTATCGTTCCAGTGTCTTGGATATGTACTACTATTCAGGGATAAGTTGAATAAATAATAGATCGGTTTACATAAAGTAAATACACATCGCTTAAGTAATACGCTAAGAATTTCATTAGGACCGTAGATTTTAGTATCACTTAGGCCTCTTGTACAATGCAAGTTCAGATGGAGTTCAAAGTAAGATCTCGTTAAACTACGTTTGAAGTAGTACGTGAAATGTAGTACGCGTTGTACTAATGAAGTTCAACCACAGATCTCCCATGCAGGTTGAACATGCATTGTGCAAGCCTTGATTTAATATAATCTCAAATTCACTAAACTTAGGACAGAATATAACCGATGAAAACTTGCTAGAGAATTTAATGGATTATGAGAGGTAGAGCTCGTTCAAATCGGGAAGAGCTGTGCCGCAAAAAGCACCTACGGTATCATTTCTTTCTGTTCATTCTCTTCGTACCACTGAACTATGGTGTTATAGGGTGATAGATAGTAAACTAGATAAATAGATGAAAGATAGAAAGCAAATGTTGTGGCGCCTTGAAGCATCATTAACACAATACCTCTTTTTGTCAAATCCTGTCTCTAAAAGTAAACAGCACCAACAATCAATTCAGCACAGCTGTTCGTGAATTAACGCGTCTTTAGTACATTTATTTGTTTATATACTTTGCTTATTTAGACAAATTTAACTTGATTTTTGTAGCAGTTATATGTATAAATTATAAGTTATGTGATAATTTCTTACTAAGCTAAGTAAAATATTTTGAACAAGCTTTGATTTAGTGTAAATGTAGTAGGGTAAAAATCTCCTGAGTTTTGTGTATTTTTATGAGTTTGATTTCATTCAACATGTGATACTAGATGTAGCATAGATTATTATTACAAAGCTACTTTTATATAGTTTGTAATTATTATGTACCTGCTTTTATGTGTTATGGAGCAAATATTTTACATTTTGTAAGATCTATAAGACAGTGACTTATTTGGCTATTCGTTTCGGACTAGACCTAGGGGGAGCTTGAATTCTGCCTTTCTATATGAATAGTGGGGAATCACTCTGGTTCCTTTTACTTTACAATCTGAAAAATTTCGTGTATACGCGAGCAGCAGACAAATATCATTGCTGATGTAGCTTTAGTGGAGCTTCAATGATGGGCCTTTTCACAAATTCTTTACTTTTAAAACAATATTTTATAAATCTAACACTAAATTCTAATATTTCACGAAAATTGTGTGTATTTGAATAAAAATAAAAGAATGGCCGAAAAGAAAATTTTCAGTATATTTTTAAAAATAAATATGTTTATTTCGTCATATAAGATAATCCTGAGAGAAGTAATTGTTCAACACATAATTAGCATGTAAAGCTATAAATAAAATATTTTAGAGATTATACCTGCACTCCAGGATTTCTCTATTTTGCTGTTTTGGTAGTTCATCCACAGAGCGTTATCAACTCTCTTAAAATATGCAAAAATTTAATTGTTTGTTCTTCAAATTGTGTTCGTTCAAAGAATGTTGCACCTAAGTTTGAGTACAATCTAAAAAATATTGCCAATGTACAGCTTTTAAAATTCTTATGTAACTAATACTCCTACGTTTTGTATAACTGTTTGTACAAATGTCGTTTTCAATTTTACGTAATATCTAAAAATTATAATCTACAGTTGGAATTTTTTTCGAAATTCACTATAACCAAAGTCTATATACAATGAAAGGAACTAAATTATATTCTCATATCACACATATCATCGATAATTAGTAACAATTGTTTTCTTTGGTAATAAACAGATATGATTAATTTTTTCTTCCCCACTCAAATACGTCTCCTCCCCATTCAAACTGCCTTCCACACAACCATTAGCAACTACCAAATTCTCCTCAAATACCAACTCCAAGAATTTTTTCCTTGAGCATTCACTATCTTATCTTTTGACTTTCTCTCTAAATAAATTATTTTAGTAGTCTGCGAGATTGGGTTGCCAATGCCACTGGTGTTAGCTTAAATATGGTGAAAAGAATTGTTACTGAAGCTAAATATAATGGCGGAAAGTTCAGCTCTCCAAAGAAATCTAGTACAACAACTAATTTAAAGTCGTTACAATACTAATTACATTTCTTTCTCACTAAAGAACATGAGGAAGGAATGGTTCGCAAAATTATTTATAGTTTTGCACAAAATTATAAGAAGAGGCCTACTGTGAAAACTGTCTTAAAAGTTATTAAAAAAGCCAATAACATTAATTTAAGAGGAAAGTTGAGCTCGGTTAGGCACTTAATTCATAAAATGGGATTCCGGTAGAGAAAGTGTGAAGATATCAGACAAGCATGCTGATGGAAATATCAGAAATTCGAGGTAAACGAGTAGAGTTTTTAAGGAAAATAAAAAATATAGAGCTGAAGGTAGAAATATTGTATACATTGATGAAACCTTACATAGTTCCCATACGGTACCAAAAGGTTGGGATGATGGTAGCAATGACTGCTTAAAATAGCAATAATTACTAAAGGACAACGGTTGATTATTCTACATGCCTGTAGTAAAAAAGGCTTCGTACCAAATGCAACACTGATGTTTAAGTCATGTTTAAAAACCGGCGATTACCATGATGAGATGAATCATCAAAATTGGACGAATCATCAAATGGATGAAAGAGAAATTACTGGCCAATCTGGAAAGGAATTTAGTTTTAATAATCGACAACAAATCTTATCACAATATGTATAGTGAACCAAATCCATCTCCATGGAAGAAATCAGAAATGCAAAAATGGTTGGTGGAAAGAAATGTCTTTTTTGAGCGGAATGAACAAAGGTAGAATTATATACTTAAATTAAATTACATCGTGCACCAAAAATCTACGCTATTGATAAATTGTTAGCTGAACATGGTCATGCAGTCCTCCGATTACCTCCCTATCATCCGGAACTAAATGCAATTGAAAAAATATGGGCATTAGTAAAAAATTATGTTCCTGTTCAGAACGCTACATTTAAATTCGACGATGTAAAAAAATAGCAGAAGAAAAATTCGCCAATGTAACTTTACAAGAATGGGAGAACATATGTTCAGGTGTCGATAAAAAGGAGCAAGAATTTATGGAACGAGAAAATATAATGGATGTTATTGACGATCTGATTATAAGCGAAAATCATAGCGTTGAATCAGATTATGAATTACCTTCTGAAGAAGAGTAAGAAGAAGGAAAAGACTTCTGTTCCAGGTGATTTAGGATGTAAATCATTTCAGTGAATTTTTATTGTAAGAATTCTTATCTTACACATTCACATGTTTAGTACATTTGTATAGAATTTTTATCTGAATTCAAAATTTGGAAATGTTTGAAAATTTGATAATTAATATTGTTAAACGACTGACAGCTAAGAAATTGACAGAGCGGTTTGCTTAGTGGGCGTTTAACAAAGCAATTATGAAAGAAATGTCATGTGAAGGACAATTTTTTATGATATTAGGCCTAAAGGCCTAACTCAACAATAATATTTTGAATCGCTTCGTTTAACGAAACACCATTAGAAGACTGTTTTCTACTCGTTAATAATAATTTCCTTGAAAGATTTTGTTAAAATAGCTCAAAAATCTACCGAAAAGTTTTATTTGCTCGAGTGACCATATTACCTGATTTGTTGCCCAAATTCCATTGTGTACCAAAATTCAAACAAAATGCATAGACAGCGATTTTCATCATGAAGCTTTTATCGTTTTTGTAAAATCTTAAAGTTAACTCTTCCAGTATTATTTTACTTGAAGCTCCTAACGGAGAACAGGTAAAAAATTGGAAAATAATTGCACCATCAGCGCTCCATCATCCGTAGTTCATTGTCGAGATATGTGCTATTAGTAATACTAGTTGTTTTGTGTTTGTCATTAATGTATTTCCAGAAATATTTAGGATTCTTATTCACAATGAAATTCACTGTGAAGAGGTAATTAGGATATCATTGGGCAGATGGCGATTAGGTCTGTGAGCGCAAATAAGGAAAATAATTATAATCACTGAGATTATTGGAACATTTAAATTTCTTAGGAGGCTCCAGTGAAATTCCAGTTAATATTAAGTAATAAGTTTAGTAATCAAGGTTACAAAACATACAACATGTAAATTTTGCCTCCACAGCTTAAAGTGGTTTCCTAGAAAAATGGGTCATGATTGCTAACTTGTTGGAATTTATTTTCGGCATTAAAGCTTTTTATATCATGTTTAATAATGTTGTGCTAAATTATGTTATAATATTCTCCTTACTTTCAGACATTCTATCAGGGAATTGGTAATATTGAAGGTCAGTTGTTGTGGCTGTATAATGAATTTTATTAAAAAGAATGCTCTTAGCTGATCTCTCAAGGGAGGATGAAGTTGATGCATAAAATGAGTTACAATAAATAAGTGTTAATCGGTTTAGGTTTTCTATACTTAAAGAGAATAGTGAGACTTTTTAATAGGTTTTTAAATATGAACGATGACCCAAATGATTGAAATTGCTTATCTGAGTTCATGACAAAAAAGTTTATCGCACATTATTTACCGCCTATTTCAACGTTTTTGTAATTTATTATACATTTCTCACTTGGTTTAAAAGCCTTACAACTAGTAGAACTCAATATGTAGAAATTGGTTTTCAGCATGTAAAAATTAGTACGAATTGAGGTTTTATACAAGCCCTCATTTTTTATTGGATGATATAAACTTGGGTATAGTATGGGGATCTAAACATATGCATTAAGACTAAATTGAAACAAGCACTTGTGTTTTTAGTGAGTTTATCGAGTTCCAGAAGCTTTTATATTATCACTGTAAGTCATATTACATATTGATTTTTCTATTTATAGGTCACACATGATTACCAAAGAAGAGTTTGAATTTATAATGTATTTTGATACGCCCGATAGTGCAAAGCGTGAGAAGCTTTTAGCATCGAAGAGATTACAATGCGCCAAAACGTTTCTAAACATGTTGGGTCATTTATCCAGAGATCAAACACTGCAATATATATTAATTTTGGTCGACGATATGATTCAGGTATTTAAAAATTTAACATAAATTATATTTTATTCATCTTTTAATTAATCATGTATACTTAATTTTAGTTGTATTACATCTATGTGTTATAGAATTTGATCTTATTAACCCATTGCTGGACAAACATAAAAATAAATTTACAAAAAATGTTGCGTTTTCGAAACGTTGGCCGTATAAGATATATACGGCATTTTGTATGAAGATGCCCTTTACATTTAACATACATATAAATTGTTGGATTTATGTTGCAGACTCTGCACTCCCTTGCTTTTTCTGGGTGTTGTTGAATTAGGTGTTCTACAGTGTTCTTCCTGACTTCTTTTGGAACACCTTCTCTTGATGGTCTGCTAATGGATGGTGTCAGCTCGGGCATTCATTGCCATTTAACGAACACCTACGTTGAGCGAAAATCAAGTTGTCAAATTTTTACTTCATGCACCCGTCTATGCAATTTCCAGCAATTCATTAATACACTGCCTATAACATTCGTAAATAATGGCCACCACCACTTTTTGCTCTTTATAGAAATTCTGTAATTTGCTACTGCATTATCATGTAGATCAACTCCTCCCATATATTTGTTATACCGTGAAATAATATTTAGTTGCGAAACCTCAACTTCTGTTTTCTCTTTTGTATCATATCTCCTTACTTTTGGAAGAGGTTCAACTGAATAATTGTTGCTTCCAATTGTTACCACTACAGTATCAATCCATTTCACAATAGATATGTTGTTTGCTTTATCGTAGGCACTATCTGAAAATCCAAATCACATGTTTTTACAGTTTTAGTTGTTCTCAAGGGGAACTTTGCTGTTCTGTATGCTGTTCTGGTTGTCAAATCACCGATCTGTATGCACAAATTCTTTGTATTTTCTTTCTCCTCTCCCGTGTCCATTAGAGTTCAAAGGTAAGTGTTCAATTTTTCATGCACGGCATTTTCGCAGCCAATCGTTCGTCATTAGATTCCTCATATTCATCTTCTACGTTCTCATTCTCGAAGATTCCAGCCATTTCTGTTGGGATATCTACGACCAGTGGAATATATACTATTTTAAAATTTTCTTTGTTCTCTGGACGAACCAACTTCATCTAACGCCTTTTCCAGCTCTGCTTCTAGTCCAGTTGAGTAAGCACTAGTTTAAAAGACATTTATTCTCACAGTTAACTTTACGAAAATTAAATGCAACTGAATAGTTAAACAAAACTTTCATGGTATTTATATCGATAACAGGCAACGTTGCGAAAACGCAACGCAAAGTTTATGACTCATTATCACAGCTGGAAATGTATATTACTGGAATCTGGCAATTATCCCGCAATAATAGAAAATTTACATAATACCTGCAAAAGTTTGGGTGGCAGTTTGGGTGTATCCGAAAATAGTTATTTACAAGGTATAAGATGAGTCCGCCGCATAATCCTTTAAATTCGCCCACGTTGTAATTTATTGTCTCTTCAGATAACATAATAAATCGATTTAAATATGTATTACAAAATACGTGCATACTAAGTCAATGCTTTGTATATCAACAAATTATTTTATTTTATTTATTATATTAACAAGTTTGGTTGCGTAGACGCAACGTTGGTCGGCAATGTAAAGCAATATTATATAATTATGCTTTTGACTATCATACTGCTTTATTTTATTCTGTTTGTATCTAACATAAAATGCTCATCGCATGAGTTCTGAGGGAATGGGAAAGATATTGACTGTTCTCTATTATTATTATATACGCAATAACGGAGTAACATAATAAGGTTTATTGTTACGAATATTTATAATATGTAAATATGTCTCGACATCGCAACTAACTTGCAGCCAATTGTAGTGAATTTAATTATAATTCCAAATTTGTTAGGTTGTTCCATTCTCTCCCATAAAAAAAGTAAAATAAATAAAAGAATGACGAATTAAATATGATTTGATTCTATATTGTTCATTCTTCTTCGGTCACGAGGACGGTTTTAGACTGAAACTTCTTCTTTACCACGATCAGGCTCGAGATTACGGTGCCGGTGCTGGCTGGATTAAATAGTTGAACGATGGTTGAATAACGGAAGTAGTAATACATAGTCGAAAATAGGATCATGCATTGTTGAAGATGTAGAATTTATCGATACGTTACGAAGTTGTAGGATTTTATTGATGCATGGTGAAGGTGTACATGTGGTCTCTAGTCGCTGTCGCCGAAGTAATATCTAAATAGGTGTCGATGATGGTTTTCGAGGGTTGCTGCGTATAGTCGGTTCTTGATCGTCCCCGCTGTTCTCGAATGATCGGTGCTTTCTGGCCAACTTCTCACGACAACTTCATCGCCTTCGCATCGGTAACATGGTCAATGAGCAAAAGAATAAATAATAATAAATCGAGAACAAGAGTAGAAGAAAAATGAATATGGCATCCGGAAGATTCAGCAGAAGAGCGTTGGTTGATACTTAACCTTCGTTTTATTTCATTTCTTTTGCTCAGATTTAATATATGATAACTGTATGATAAATACTGAATATTTGAATATTTATTACAACGCTATTTGGATCAAATCAATTGACGGTTGCGATAGTGCTCGCTGTCGGTGAAATCAATATGGTTGTAATTAAACATTAAGACTTCAATTAGCGCGATTGTTCTCGCTGCAGACCCGAAGACACCAATTTAAAAATTGCGTCTTCTCGACATTTTGATGGTGCAGATCTTTTATATGAAAATATCTGGTGGGGGTATGCTTCTAGAGCGTCATATGTGGACAGTGGCACATCTGTGTACTGTTCACATATGGGTTGTTGGCTAAAGGGGTGTTGGCTTGAGCAACAGTTTTAGCTGAAATTATTAGATGAAAAAGCATTTTTGATCCGTTGATAATTATAAGGATCAGCATTGCATTATGTCTCATGGCGAAGGCAGCATGAAAATCTACGAAGGCACAAATGGTTTCTCCAATCAGAGTAAAGTGCAAGCTAAAATCGCAACAAGAGCTACCCCTGTCTATACAGAAGCCAGTCGATGGGAATAATCGTGTATTTAAGTTGACGAGTTTTGTGGTAATACTTCCGCGAACGGCAAACAATTACACGTGTATTTGTGCCTGGAGTTAGCGATTTCGGTACCAGTCTGTATCAGCTTACGAAATAATGCCTTTTTATATGTGTATGTGTGTGTGTATGCCTTCGCGAATCTTCTCGCTGTTCCGTGCCAACGCGCGAGGTCGCGACTCTCCCGCGAAATAGCTGCTTTGCGTTTTGTTTGAACAGTTTCTACGTCATTGGGGTAGAAAATATTATACTTTAATAAACAATGTTTTTTAATGGTTTATTTATTAAAGAACTGTAACTGTCAAATAAATTGTAAACCATTTTAAGACGGCCTGTTATTCAGTAACTATTATACTTCATTTTGACAGTTACAGTTCTTTATTAAATAAACGATGAAAAAACATTGGATGGGAAAGCCTAGTGTAGATATTTAGGGGAAAGCCTAGTACAAATAGACTGTAAGAGCTTTCAAATAAGGCATGCTTTTTAATTTTCGGCGTGAGCCCATAAGACAAAGACAAGCCGCTAAAATGTTTATGTTTTCAGTAGATTTACATGAATTTAGTCTTATTTTCAAAGGTATGATGCTTGCTGTTTTAGAGATATAACTCAACTTTAGCAGAAATTCACTGTTAATAATAAAACTTACTTGAAGTGCATGAATTTCTTGTGTATATTTGTTTCGGTCATCTTCTAAATTGCTCTTAAGTTCTTCTATTTCTTGTATCAGCAGAAGTTTCTCAACCCCTTGGTCTTCAGATGATAATCCTTGCAAAAGTAACGTAGTTTGATGTGCCGGTACGTTCCGTTCTTTTTTATAGTCATTCGCTTCTTTTCTGCAAAATGAATAATTAAATCATTGTTTGGTAGAGATAAATAAAGAAATAAGAACTACAAAACTTAAAGGTGTATCATGTACAACGAACATAGATTAAGTATAGACATATGAACTAATAGATGAAGTTAGAGCCGCCATATTGGGACACTGTTTTGTGAGCTGTTGCCTCTAAAAGCTGTTGTTTCTACGCATACATTTTTCTTTCGTGCATTAATTTATATATTAATGAATTAAAATTTGTTTAGTCAATTAATATCATATTAGAAAATTACTTATTATTTTAAATTAATATTTAATTGAATTAATTTTCATGTTAATATACGATAACGCATATTAACATGGAACACTTTGATGTCCTTCATTTCCTCATTTAGCTGTTTATTTTGTATTTCAATTCGTGTACTTATGTTCATTTTTCAGTTTAATGCAAATGTATAACTATCTAAATGACAATTCATATATGCTGACATTTGTAATCTATTGGTAACACCAGAATTCGAATGTTGTCAAAATCCACCGTTACTTCTGGAAGAAAATTTATTCGATCGCGATATAGTTGATTTTTCAATTTAGAGGGAAAGCAAAACAGTCGTTTGTGGTCATGAATTTGGACTATAATGAGAACGATCTTTAAATTTGACGTTTGTCCGTTTTAAACATGTTGCTATATAAAGTTAGCAGAGGAATTATTGCTATATGACTCGATTTTCAAACAAACATAGCAACGATACATATTTTGACACACTTCGGAAACGAATCACTTTCTTTATTTTCAGACATCTATACAAGAGAGTGACCTTTATTTTCTTGTTCATAGTAATTAACCTACTTATCAGATATTGTGTTAGCCCCGATACGTGTTTTCTCTACGTATTGTAGCTTCCTTTATGCCACGATTAATATACGTAATATTCTAATTATTTGAATATTATCGGATCCGGGAAATGCTGTTTTTTCCATTGTAACAACCGTTATTTCCTCGTTGTCAGAAACATTTTTTGTCCGTTGTAATTATATTTCTAACCAGTTATGTGTGGGACGAACACAACTGGGCTGCAAATAGAAAGCCTGCCTCAACACCGCATCGGAGCTTTCCGCCAAACAGATATAGAGTTAACAAAATGAAAATTGGTTCGTCTAATCCACAATATAAATTTATTTACTTGCATGTGTTTATAGAAAATCTTCGAACGTTTTGGGCTATAAAGCCATCATCAGGCGTACTACAAAATCTTAATATTATTTTAAGTTAATGAACTAAATATTTTATAATATTAGTTTACGTGTCCTAATCTAAACATACTAAGATGTTGATATAGCATTTAGTGTTTTTATGAAATTTGCTTTATAAAATTGAACATAAATTATAATAATACATATGAAAATGGAGAAATACTGCTAGAATTAAAATAAATTCATATAATTTGATTTAATTTTTAATGAAAGGAACAATTGAAATATGACACTGGCAAATACAACATACATTTGAAGTGTTATACTTAAATATTTTTACTGAATTATTGTTATAATAGAAATTACCAGCACATAAACCTAATCAAAACAGAAATCTAAGTTAGCAGTAACCAAAGCTATGGTATGAATATGGCTTCGATTGCTTTTGTGGTTTTCGAGATCACAGAGGACAAAGATACAAACAAACAAAAATTCATTTTTATATATAGTGATTTTGCTCCTGTTATTGTTTCTTCGATGCTAAATTCTGGTTAAGTGTGTGCTTCTTCATGTGCCTGCTGGTAGATTGTTTCTTATTTTGTACATGTAACTCACGGTCCACGTAAGATTCAACTGTTTGAAAATGGACCTGTATTTGCTTTTCTTTCCAGTCAATAGTTTTAACACTTATGTGCGAGAAACAAAACACTCAGTTTAACTGAACAAGTTTAAGTGAAGACGATTTACCATGAATCATTTTCTCCAATATTGGTTTGTACATATGATCAGTACTTATTTATATATTTTTGAGCACTATGCTAAATCATCATAAAATTCAATAAACACATTTAATTCTTACTTTATATTTGCGTTCGCCTGATGTACCAGATTTGAAAGTCCAATCCTCAGCATCACTTTTAAAGGTGGACGAAAACCATTTCCATCGAGTATATAGTTATAATTTTTAACTATTAATGAAAATATAGTTACTAAGTGCCATTCTTTGATCTGTTTTGTACCTATATTTGTTGATACTTAATTAGCTTATTTTTGATACTAATTTCGGATACTTTAAACAGAAATTTTTAGTTTTTCATTCTAACGTATTAGTTATATCTAAAATAATGTTACGTATTTTAAAATCTGATTATATTGTGTGTAGGAAGATCGTACACGTGTGGAAATTTTTCACGAATATGCCGCTCACACTCAGGAATCCGTTTGGGGTCCATTTTTGAATTTGCTGAATCGTCAGGATGGTTTCATCACCAATATGACATCACGTATTATCGCTAAAATTGCTTGCTGGTCACAAACGCCAATGGAGAAATCTGATTTGCATTTCTATCTGACGTGGCTGAAGGATCAACTGAAAATGCAGGTATATACATTATTTTATACGTTTTTTAAACGAACTAATGGTTTATTTATTGGCTTTAGATAGTATTCACAATAAAATTGTTTCGATTATTTCGGTAAAGTGACCTTTCATTATTTTTAACTTCCTATTGCTCATGCGCCTTGTTTTAATGGTACTGAATTTGTGTGAACAGATTCCAATAGAATTGCTGTGTGCAACATTTTAGAATAAACATTCCTCGGTGTTTGCTGCTTGTTGTTTGCTGAGTTTTTGAATCGTAAATCAGGAACTAAATAAATTTAATAAATGTACGGCTATTTATACCCTAAAGCCGGCCGTTGGATTTTTATTCTCAGCGGCAAGCGAGCAGCCAACACACAACAACAATCAGCATCGCAACAAGGTTCCTCCTTTGCAATAGTGGACGCTGCGCGAATATTACATAGCGCGTTAAAATTCCTGCTTCCTAGCAGCGAAGCGCTTGCAAATGCCTCGATGCTAGTGTGTATGCATCACACACAGTGTAATGAGATTCTCCATTCTTTGTTTACTAGCATACATGAGTATTAAACAGCGTGCTACGCTCTGTACTTCACGCCGTGTCTTGCGTCGGCATACACGGATCGGCGCAATTTATAATTTTTTTTGCAAAATCTCCAAGTAACATATGTTGTTACAATTCAAATGCCTGCCTCGGGTGTTCCTACGAATGGTCATTCTTTCGATGAAATATTTTACCACATTTTTCAAAATTGCGGCTGCATTTCATGAATAAGAGCTCATATATTGTCGTGTTTGGATCGTAGCTGAAATCGCACGTTCTTGCCGGCTAATTGAAGTTTCCAATTGGAGAAGTTTTACGTACAGGAAATTTTTCAAATGAATTTCAACTAAATTTTTCAACTTCTCTATTGCTTTACCTGTTCTGTGGCATGTGGCGCCGTTTTGCTGAAAATAAACTTTGTCTACGTCCATAGCAAACAATTTCAGGCCAGAACAAGTCAGCATCATTCGGTAATGCAATCCATTCATTGAAATGGTAGCACCCGCTTCATTTTTGAAAAAATAAAACCCAATGACATTGCTAGCTCAACAACCGCAGAAATGGAGAGGTTGTGCGACTACTTGTCTTGGAGTTTCGGGACCCTCATCACTCACAATTTTGTTTAAACAAATCATGAGATTGTTCAAGCATTTTCAACATTCAGTTAGCGAATCTATGCCGTTGCGCGTGTTTGCTGGCTTTGGTTTTTGTGTGAACAGTATTTTATTAGCACGTAGACTAAGATCTTTATGAAAAGTTACTTAATTCCGGTGATCGCTTCAAAATTGGGAAATTTTCGCTTTCACCCACACTCTCAGCTACAGCGGCCATATATTAAGCTGACCAGGCTGGACGAACGCAAGTTGGAGATTTCACATCACTAACTTGTTTCAAACCTTCAAACTTATTGATTAACTTCAAATATCGCTTTGCGAGAAAGCTTTTGATGATGCCCGAAAGCAGTAAGAACTTTACGAAGTGTGTTTGTGATACTTTCATCATTTTTATAGTGAATTCTCACTATTTCAATGCATCGTGCGTATAGAATGATCCATATCTAAAACCTATTACAGTTATTACTTGTCAATTATCATCGCATCGACAGTTGAAAATGGAGCGCAATTTAGTGACACTTCTGATGAAAGTCCCAGTATCCCTTTATTTTAACTAATTAGAAAAAAAAACTATTAAATTATATCTAGAAAAAGTGAATAGGCTGATATTGTTATGCTTGGTGACTTATCCGTTAGAATCCCATAAAAGGCACGAGTAATAGGCAGATTTGTTATTTCTCCCCTTAAATTTTCTACTTTAATTTAAATAGCCTTATTTTAGTTATTAATTTTGATTAAATGTCTCCTTCATTGTTTTTATTATTATTAGTATGACTACCTACACCTATATTTGCTCTGTACCTTACTTCTTTCTATCTTATATTTTGTATTAAAAATCTTTTTAAGATCTCATGACTATTTTATATTTATTTCATATTTTATGTATGTAAAAGTAACAAATAGATATCATTATTTGTACATTTCAATTTTGAAATATAAATAGAAAAGTTTAATCTTGAAAGTTTTAAAGAAACACTTTTATAATTACACTTATTTATTTTAAACACATTTTATTACTGGCTTCAATATATTTTCTACTCAATATTAATATCTATTTATTTGTTTCCAGATTATTTAATTTTTTATAGGTGTAGGTTTTTGTGTATGTTTTAACATCATTGTGTTTAGCAATATAGTTTTATTGCGATATAGTTGTTGCATGTACTAGTAAATAGTTGCTTGTGTGTTTAGATTACATTTAGATTTCTTGTTATTATTTGTGAAGTTTTATACATAATGAAATATGTTCAACAAATAGTCCTGTTTTACTGCATAGGCCACACAAATTTTATTGTCTATTACTGATTTTACGTTTTTTTTTATTATGGTCATGTTCGTTGTTTTAACTGTTGACGATTTGAAATGCATTGTCAATTGTCTAAACCACAGTTTTGGGGTTTTTTTGTCATGGACGTTATTTTTCGACCATTGATTTCTATGGATAAACAGGTAATATGTCATATGATACAGGTTGTCAATTACGTATTCAAAATGTGACAGTTATTATTATTATCATCACCAAGGGCTGCCTGTGGAGTGCCTCTCCATAGCACTGTAAGCAAACGGCTTATTATACTTTCCCTGATCGTTTAGTCACACCATTTCAATATATCTATGTCTTGTACCAGTTTCAATATTTCCTGGTGCGAGCGTTTTTGTATCATTCAGATTCAACTTTCGTTGTTCCAAATAGATCTCTTCTCCCAGATGCCAGCGCTTTGCACTGACATAAGATATGTTGAGCAGTCTCGCTTACCTCCAGACACAGTTTGCACTCTACTGCAACAGTGTGTCGGCCAATTTTCTTCATATGTACCATCAGAGGTGCTTATCCTGTTAACAGGCTAGTTAGTCTTTTGATGTTATTTTTTGCAAGTTTCAGCAGATTATGTGTTTTTGAATGGTGCAGTTACCTATTGCTTTTTTTATGGAACTAGCAGATATTCCCAAAGTTGACTGCGGACCATGAGCTGTGTGCTAGATGCCTTCTTTGCTAGTGCACTCAAGTGCCCCTGGCTGTTGCTTACTGCAGAAATCTGTTGTTTGTTCTGTTGAAAATCTGTTGTACTCTATATTTCCTTTTCATGTTTTCCTGTACGAAATGGAGGTTTGCATATATTTCGGTTTTAGACTGACAAATCCACCTAAAGGACAGGCATACTGCATTTCGGTCGTTCTACATATGTTCCTCCTCCCGCATTTTCAAAAGTTCTTAAGCCGTCTCTGAACCAAGCTAAAGATTCCGGAAAGATAGGTGGGCTTCTCTCCATAAAATTTAGTCTACAATGGCCTCATAGTCTCTGTATATATTGTAGACTGATTTCATTTCTAGTATTTCATCCGCTGTAATTTTAGTGTCTATTTTCTTTGCCAAATTCTACTTGTTTGATCAATTCTAGTGACGGAAGATCTAGCAGCACTTCAAGTGCCGTTGTTGGGGTCGTTTTCATAGCCCCTATTATACCAAGATATTTTCTTTATGACGGAAGTTTCTATCATGTCTTAGTCTGGAGTGCCTTTTACCGCCACACCACTGCTCGGTAAGTTATGGATGCCCCAATAGTTTGGATCCGAGTATTACTCCAAGGTACTTAACTTCTCCCTGCAGCGATATTTATGTCACATGAAGTTCTAGGCTGTCTAACTGTCCAGATTCCTTCTTCTTGTGAACTGTACAACCGAGGTATTTTGAGGGCTACTTTTCAATTCCTTGTTCGTTGCTCATTTTTCAACCACGTGAAGTGCTCCTTGCATAAAATTCCTAATCTTGGGTTATGATTACAATGTCATCCGCGTACCCGAAGGCGTACATACAATGCTGTTCCAAACTGTGCTCGTCCACTACAAGGCACCACAATAGCGGGAATAAAAAAATAAAACTCCGCCCTTTAGGCAGCCCCTCGCCATCCGCGCAAAGATCCTCCCCACCAGCAAGTTCCACATGTACGATTCTAGTCTCTAGCATAGACTTGATCCACCCACATCAGGTTCAAAGGAGGTGTTGTCGAACGCTCTCTCAATATTAAGGTACGCATCCAGTGCGACCTCTTTGTTTAAGACTTCAAGTCTGTTAACCATCTGGAATAGAGCTGTTTCCGTGCTGTAACCAGCTCGGTAGAAACATTGAGTCTGGTGAAGGGGCTTCTAATTTAGAATCCCATCTCTAATATGCCGGTCTAATACCTTCTCAAAGTTTTATGAATAAATGACATGAGACTTACGGGTCTGGAAGTCTTAGCCCGTTTAGTTGTTTTACCTGGCTTTGATATAAATACCACTCTTACTTGCTTCCAAGTCCGTAGAATGTGTCCTAATACAAGGCTTGTCCTGATAGTTGGTTTTTCATGAGTGTTGGTTGGTTTTATTGATGACCTCTTTTTGTTTACCCATTGTAACCCTTACGTCTTCATTCATAACGTGGTCTCTTACGGTCATGTTCAGAAGAAACTTTTTGTTTTTTTTTTGTTTGAATAAAAACTGCCCATGGTACTAATTTTTCTCAAATTATGCTCAAAGAATAGTTGTCGATGACTACATGAATCTACAAAAAAATGTCGATTTGTCATATATAGATTATAATCTAATCCCTTCATATTAGTATTTCAGTGAGTTACTCGTGCTCATTCAATGAGAAATATCAAATGTAGTTTCCATTTCAGTTTTAATTGACTATCAGAATTAAACAGCAATGGTCAACATTTGAATGTGACCAAGTAAATGAAAATGTGAGTTATATAAAAATAACAAAATACATATTTGAACTGTTCTTTTTCATATAAATTTTCTGTAAATATCACAACACTGTTACATGTCAACATTAAACGTCTCTCGTAATGGTATAAAGACATAAAGGGTATAAATAAATATTCAAATCAGTACTAAACTTAGTATCCCATGTCTTTAATAGGAAGGTTGATTCTTCTAGATTTTTTCCATGGTAGATGTTCTTCATTTCACACTAAACAAATCATTTGTACTTTTCTTAATGTAAACATAACAATTTAATCAAAAAGAGGTATGCCCACTAAAACTAACAAATGTCGCACGCAACAATTAAAATTTAAAAAAAATATGGGTGTCGGTTTAAAACTCAAATATAAAAAAGAAAAGAGAGCAATTTGCGTATTATATAAAATGGCAACGTTGAAACACCCAATTTTAGTATGATGATATGGCCGTCAGAGGTCTTTTGAGACGCGATATACCGCAACTTTCGGGCGGCTCGAGTCAACAAGGGTCGCAACAAGGATCGCACGGTGGCGATTCAGTACAGACAGCTATTTGTTCCAGTGACGAGCAGTTACAGCGTATCGACAGTACTGACTTATCGGTAGTTGTAATTCTTTTAACATTTATTATGTAGTTTGTTAGCGAATAGTTTTAGAACTTATATTTTAGAATAACTAATATTTAAAACGTTATTTTTTCCCAAGAGGCTAGTATATAATTCTTTGTTAATATTTAAAACACATTGATTCAATGTAAATAATTTTTTAGAGGAAACAAATGAACGTTTTTCATATACATTTAGTTAGTTTAATATGTAATTGTGTCTTATAGCTTTGGTCATAAACAAGTAGTTATATCTATAATGTGCTTGTTTCAAGTTCTTCGCCACCTCGAAATATGCGACAATTTTTGATGCAATATTTTTTCATTTAAGAATTAAATTTCACATGCTTAGACTATTGAATATCATAAACTTACCAATAGGCTTTAAAAACATTTGTACTTCCGTTGAGATTTAGAGCAAATGTAGTCTTAGGATTCAGTCTTTTGCAAGTACCAATTAAAGTTAGTTGTGAGACATATTGATTTAAAATCTGTTTATAAGATATTTATAATAAAAGGATAAGAATAACGGGAGATATAAATTTCAGTAAAATTATTGTACGACATCATCACATATGTATCATTATATATTTGGAGGAGGACGGCAGTTTGCGACCGATTTCGAAATATGATAATACCAAAATCTCCAATGATACTTCATTTGTAATAAAATTATGTGTTGGACTTTTCGATCCCGATTTTTTCATATTGTAAGAAAGTTACTTGGATCGCTCATTTATAAAATAAAGAATCATGCAAGTGCGTATCTGCTGCGTGCACAGTATCGCGAGGCACCTAACTTGAGCGCGCTGTTTGTTGTTCATATACGCCGACATCGCTAGCTGTTTCTAGGAGTAGGTATCTTGCCGCGCTGCCTAGGGTATAAATAACCGTGCACTTATTCTTAATTTGCTGTCGCGAAGCAAAACAATCAGCAGTAGCAACATTTTGCGGCAGCAGCAGCCGAGCCAGAATAACAGCCAGCGACATTCACTGTAGAATCATCGCGCTTGGTAAGCAATTAGATATACCATATTACATGCTTTATTGATTATATGGTTTGTTCCTTCTTCTACCTTACCGCTAGCCTATTTCCTATGCGACTAGAGTGTATGAGTCTAACCTACGTTAGGCGATGTTGGTTATGACCGCTCAGGAATTGTAACATTTATACTAACTGAGGTGTTATTGTGGCTTACAGTGTTTGCTTTCTCCCTCCGCAAAATATGTGACAGACACTCGCGCGCAGTTGCCGAGTAAATGCTACAGCATGAAAGAGCATTCACAGTTTACACAGTAAGTCTATTTATTATTATATACCACGCAAATGCAGAGAAATATAAATGTCAAACTTAAAATCGCCTTAATGGCGGTTGGCAAATAAACAATAACAATAATATTATATACAAAGCGTAATATAAGTAGTGCATGCAGCATAAGTAGTGCATGGAGCAGTGAGAAGTAGTGCATGTAGCAGTTACCAGAGTACAATAGTACAGACGATGGAAACGATATGAGTACTCGAGCCACTATAACATCTCGTTTAATGTAGGTGCTACGGTTCCTGAGTGACTATGATTAGCCTCGATGAGCTTAGGTTAGAAATCTAGTGGGCGGAGCGGAAAAAATACCGTAAGCCACGATAATACCTCGGCTAGCGTAGATGTTATTGTTACGAGCGACTAAGACTAACCTCGGTTAGCATGTGTTAAACCTATACACTCTAGTTGTAAGGGGTTAAACTCGTACACTCTAAGCGAGGTTTGTCGTATAGGAAATAGGTTGTCGGTAAGGTAGAAGGAGAAACAAAGCTATTATTTAAATGTACATGTAATCAATAAAATATTATATGGTATATCTAATTGCTTACGAAGCGCGTGGATTCTACGGCGACTGTCGCTTGATGTTATTCTGGTTTGGCTGATGCTGTCGTGAAATGTTATTTTCACGTCTATTTATACCCTGGGCAGCGCGGCAAGATTTCCACTCCTTGCCCAGCGAGCGATGTCGGCGTATATAAACAACAGTCTTGAGGTACTTTATACTCACTTGCTTCATTATTTATTATTCAAATGAAAGAGCCAAACAACTTTGTTACAATACATAGAAACATTGAAGATTGTTTGAGAAGACTTTGAGACAGATTCAGAAAAGCTTTTCTTTTTATATAACAATTTTATATTTTTACGTAACAACTATTACAAAAATCCAAAGAAAATAATTAATATTTTTTTCTCTATCATAAAATCAGCATCTAGTCATACAATCAACATCTTCGTAATTTTAGTTTTAATGGAAGCCATTGCATTTCTGAACAGTGAGTACTTGAAAAGTTTAGCGACGTTTTGAATTTATTTTCTTCCGGATAGGGCATAGATCCAATTTTTTGTTGGAAGTTTTGAATCACGTTTAATCTGAACTCCTATACCAAGTGGAACTTTGCTATAGAAATTATAGGATCAACGAGTATTACAATTGATATTTCAATTGATATCCCACTGTTTTTCTATAAAGAGGAGCACGGATATTTGTTTGTAACTAATATTATTTCATATGTTCTTACAATTTTTGTCATTTCTGGCATTTTACAGAATTTTCTATCAAAACCATGGTATACTATACATTAAGTTCTTAATTGTTATTGATCCATGCAATTTTACTATGGATGGTTTTCATGAAATTTCCATAATTTTAAAATAGCGTAGGACTGAATATTTTGTGCTTATGTAATATAAGCTCACCAGGACTAGACTACATAAGCACAAAGGATGTGAAATCAATAATGAACCTAATATCACCGATTGTGACTGAGATAATCAACAATATAATAGAAAACGGCAACTCCCTGAGGAATTAAAAGAAACAGAAGTGGTACAGATCTCTTTAAACAAGGGGAGAGATCGGCAATAAAAAATTACAGACCAATATCACTACTAACAACTTTTACAAAAATTAGAGAAAAAATAATTAAAAATAAACTGATTGTCTTCATCAACAAAACAATAGGATTTGACCCAAAACAGTACGGTTATCAAGAAAACAGTGGAACGCAATGCGCCCTGTTAGAATACACGGAAGAAGTAAGACAAGAAATAGATAAAGGAAAATATAGTGTATCAATTTTTATAGACTTCTCAAAAGCCTTCGACACTGGGTTCGAAAGAAATTACTAATCAAACTGCAGACGATGGGAATAAGAGGAAAAGCGAACCAACTATTTGAAACATACCTAACAAATCGCACAAAACTAGTTAGAATCAAATCTACAAAGGGAGAAATGAAAGAAACGAAAACAGGAGTACCCTAGGGATCGATATTAAGGCCTGTACTTTACTTACTATATGTACAGGACTTAAACGACATAAAAGTGGAGAATAATTACTACAGTTATGTGGATGATACGGTACTATAGTATTTACTGGAAATTGTTTAAATGACACTTCAAAATAAAATCCACCAAAATTTAGATAAATTTAATAACTGGGCAAAAAGCAATAATTTAATAATAAATAAAGACAAAACAAAATATATGATATCAAATAAAAATAAAAAGAGACAATTAAAATAAATGTAGACGAGACGGAATTAAAAGAAGTAGAAGTTAAATATCTTGGCATATGGATAGATAAAAGACAACTGGAAACACATCAAAGAAATTAAAAAGAAAATGACTAACTTAACTGAAGCATTCAGAAATTGTGGTAAACTGTTAAATATTAAAACTAAAAAAAAATGGTATATCATGCACATATAGAAACTCATTTCACACATAAACTAAGTATTTGGCGAAATTGCAATGAAAAATTAATGAAATCAGTACAAGGAACACAAAATAAAATAATAAAATCTTTAGATGGATTAGAACCGAGATATTCTAATGGTGAACTATATAAAACAACAGGACTAGCGAAGATAACAACATTTCGTGACATAGAACAAACTCTCATCATATATCAGAATAAGAAAAAAGAAACAAAAAAGCGAAATCATGTTATAAAAAAACGAAGAAAAACATAATTATGAAACAAGGACTGCGACATGGTATTCAACAAATAACGTTAGGACAAAAGTGGGAGTAAACAGTACTCTAAGGAAAAGCATAATGAAATATAGTCAAATACCAGAAATAATAAAGACAAAGAACTCGTTTTCTATTCAAAGAAAAAAAAATACTGGCATAATAACAATTAAAAACCACAAGATGATATACTCAAAGAAAAACGTAACAGGACAAGAAAGAAATAAAAAGCCAAATTATGACAAAAAAGGGACCATCACACCAGCATCAAAAGTTTGCTGAATTTGGTTCCAAAAATGGATTCCAAAGGAGAAAGACTTTTATTAGTTTAAACTTAAATTATTTTCACTTTAATTACCTTCATTACAGTGAACGAGTGTGTACGACAATTTGTAATCTAATATCTTATCGTTACTTGTATGTAAATAATTAATTGTAAACAATATTACTTATATTACTTTGTAACTTAGTTGGAATAAATTATTATTATTATAATAGACATGAAATCTACACAGAAGCATGCGGTATAATACAAGTGTCGCCTCTATATCACAGGTTTCATACTAAACGTATTCTCTATTATAAATAAATGCACCTTGAGTTAATGCTGTTTAGTTTATAAATGGGTTTTGTATGTATTTTCGAGGCCCGGGGTAGTGGCCCCTCTTCCCCCCCCTCACCCACTCTCTGATAAATTACATAATAAAGCCATGTAAATTACATTAATTTGATAAATTCAAATTTCGGAAACTAAGCTACTAGATTTCCAAATATGGTAACTTTTTCTGCAATGTTTATTTATATATTTTAAGAAATATTTATTGGATGAAATTGTCGTATATAACGTTTGAGGCGAAGAATACTTGAAATGACATCGCCAATAATCGCATTTATTAAAATTTTATAATTTAGAACAATGAATACATCCAGTCAGTTGCGCGTTGCTTACAAATGATGCTACGTATTGATACGTATCGCTTCGCTTTTGTTTCTGTCGATGGTATATCAACACTGTTATCGGTACTTTCCGGAAGAGTCAATTTCCAAGTACAATATCAACTCATATTCTGCATTTGGGTATTAACTTTCAATCCATTGTTAGCTGAAAAGATGAACAAGTTTAACGTAATACCCATCTTGGCTGATATTCTAAGTGATTCTGTCAAAGAAAAGGTACGTATTATCATAAATTATGTTGCAACCCGTATTGGTAAGAAATAACTTTGCAGGAATAAAACTTCTGCTGTTTAAATTGCGAAGATTTATTTATTTTATTTTGGTGGATGTCATATTACAGAATTTACTATGGTTTATAATACTTTTTTAAGGTAACTCGTATTATTTTGGCTGTATTCCGAAATTTAATTGAAAAACCCGAAGATGCTCAAGTTGCTAAAGAACATTGCATCGCGATGGTTCAGTGCAAAGTACTGAAACAGTTGGCGATATTGGAACAAAGGAAATTCGATGATGAAGATGTCACAGCAGACGTGCAATTCTTGACGGAGAAATTGCAAAACTCCGTTCAAGATTTAAGTTCATTTGATGAATATGCTACGGAGGTTAGTTTATTTAATTTATTATTGTTATACGAGGGCTATATGAAATTATAGTTTTTTAGTTTTGTCATGGATTTTTTTTTATTCATAAACACTTTATTCATGAATTTAAACAAAATAAATATTTATTTCGTACATACAAGTTTAAAAATAAATTAGCTTATTTTTGGAGTATAGTGAACGTAGCAAGATTTGGGTGTAAACTTTCAAAGAAGTGGTTTTAATTCTTATAAAATTTAGAGATACTCATTCCTTTGGAACACTTTTTGAATATGTTATTAAAGAGTTACTATTAGTCGAAAGGGAGATGAACCATCCAAGGTGAAAAATGACACCACGTAAAATAGTGCATCGTGGTAAAATTTTAAAAGCAAAACTTCTGAAGTGTAATTATCTGGTGTGTGAATTAGAAGACGATATTGGTAATCACAGAATATGGGTGAAACAAATATTTTCTGAAATTAAAAGATACAAACACGGCTGTAGTCAGAATATGCGGTGAGGTGAGACTTAAGATACGCAAACATTTTTCAACTTTTTTCGAATGACTCCTCAGTCATTTGATAAGTTGCTACATAAAGTAGCACCAAATATTGCAAAACAATTAATTGCATGTGCGAGATCCTAAACCACCAAATACGAGACTTGATAGTATGCATTCTTTGGCGTACTTTTTCCGAGTTGGTGTATCAACCGTATAAGGAATTGTATCGGAAACGTGTAATGCAATTTGAAGATGCCTAAAAGGTGATGTTTTTTCAAACCGACAACTACATGTTGGTTGCGGGTAGCAAAACGTGGAGTTTGAAACATTGAACTTTCCCCCTCTGCATTGGGGCAATTAACGGAACGCACGCAGTTATGCAGGTACACGTTTGTAAATTTGCTTTGCTAAGTACCATATTAATGTTAATTTATATTGTAGGCATCTTCTGAGAGTGGTTCCGTATTTTTCAATTATCAATTATAAAGGAACGCACAGCATACAATTGTTTGGCATTCCTGATGCCATATATAGATTTTTGATGGTTGATATAGGGGGGGGGGGGGCAAGCGGACAGACGAGTTTTTCGTAACAGCAAGATGTTACGAAAAAGAGAAAATGCTACACGAGAAGGTGGTGTAAATCTTCCCTATGTGCTGGTCGCGGATGAAGCATTCATATTGACCAATTACATGATAAGGCTATATCCAAGAAGTCTTCTAAATAATCGACGAAGAAGGATATGCAATTATATAGACAGACGAATAACTATTCATGAAGTGGCAATTGCTCTGCAAATTAGTCATGGTTCTGCCTATGAAATAATCCATAGTAAACTTAACTTTCATAAAGTTTCTGCAAGATGGGTCCCAAAACAAGTCACCACACTGCATAAACAAAAGCGCTTGGACATTAACCAACAAAATTTGGCTCGCTATGACAATGAAGGTGATCACTGGTGACAAAACATGGGTCCACTATTACGTGTCGAAGAGTAAACGGCAGAGTATGGAATGGAAACATCCACAATCGCCTACCAAGAAAAAGTTCAAACGCCAACTGTCAGCAGAAAAATTGATGTTAACAGTTTTTTTGAGATTCACAAGGCCCACTCCTGGAACATTATCAGGGAAGAAGTACAACAATAAACAGTGCTCGTTACAGTGAGATGCTTATTGACAGGCTGAAACCTGCAAATCGAAGCAAACGCAGAGGAAAACTATCTAAAGGCATTGTTTTGTTGCATGACAATGCCCGTCCGCATACTGCTGCTCATACTGTTGAAAACCCCGAAAGATTAAGTTTGAGGTATTGCCTCACCTTCCGCATAGTCCTGATCTTGCTCCTGCGGACTATCACCTGTTTGGTCCACTCAAAGAGGCATTATAAGGTCGCCGATTTGGCCGCGGACCAAAAACTGAAAGAAGTGGTGCATGAGTGGCTTGTTGCTCAAAATTTTATTGAAATAAAAGTTATAGCTGCATTGCGGATAAATACGGACTCTTCCTCGTAAATAACTTTTTATTTTACAATTTATTCATTCCTGTTTTAATACTCGTGTAACAATGTTAGGAATTTTATTTCTAACTCTGAGCGTTAGGCGTACGATAAACGGCGTATGCTTGCTCCGTGCTTAATTAAAAACTCATCCACTTCATCGAGTTTCTCCTCTGGAGCTCTTAATTCTTTCATACGTGCCTCGTGGAATTCACTCTTTCTTCTTTCAGATTGGTTTTCTGCAAAATTACAAGTAAAGTAAATTATACCTTTAGCTTACTTTTATTTTCTGTAACACCTGGTGTTGACGGTTGAGTTTGAGAAGTTGACTTGGGATGCATACTCAGAACAACCAGTGGAGTTGAATTATTAGAGGTTTCATTGGTAATATTTGTTACAGGGCTGAATTCAAATTAAGGAATTACTAATTCCTCTATTGAATTTTCGTTTGAAATTTCAGATTCGTTATCATCCGAGGTTTTCTTACCTAAAATATTAAATTTGTTCAAAAGACTATTGCAATTTGTACATACTTATTATGCAACTTACACATTGTAATTATGAAATTATCACCCGAAATGAAATTTTCTGACGATTCGTCAAAATTTTCAAAGTAGTTGTGTTCTCTCAAATTAGTAAATAGGTCTGCATTTATTAGAAAACTGCAATAACCACATTTGTACATCTAAAAAATCATGAATCTAAAATATATATTTCATATTGCAGTGAGATTAATTTATGTAACTTACCGTATCCATTTTTGAAGATTACACACAAAAATTTAAATTAAATTCTGTAAAACAATTATATGTTTACTAAATTTTTATATTATGCAGAGGTTATGTTTTGAAGCATTATCGAAATAACGATAATTACGTTACGTACGTTCCGTCAAAGTTAAAATTAAATCTACTTCAACGGAACAACCTTGAAAAACCACATAAACCAAAATCAGCCTTTCTGATTGGTCATGATTTTCCGTTTACGATTTTACGTGCCATGTGAACGTACACTCACTTATAACCGAATTGCAACTGTTTAGAACGAGAGACATGTGCATAGTCATTGATAAAGCAGTGTAAAGAAGATATTGATAAGCGAATTCGTTCGGTGCAAAACTGCACAAGGTTGTCACTCCTACATCTACATCACCTGCTATTTCCTACATCTAATCCGCAAAATATTCCGTGCTATTTATTTCAACTATAATTCCAAGTTTGGAGTTGAAATTCATGACAATTTCTAAGCTGGTATAATTTAATTACAGCAATGCATTACTTTTAATCAACAATTGTATTTGCTTTTGTATAGATATTTTTGTTGTGAATATTTAATGGATTTATTACAAAAATATGTTCAAAATTTAAGAAACTAATCTTTGAGGAATGTTTCGTTATGAAAACTTCTAGTAGTTTAAACGTCGGAGGATTATAGTGATATTTAAAAATTTGCTTAACAAAAATTATTTTGATATTTAGGTTAAATCGGGTCGTTTAGAATGGTCACCAGTTCACAAAAGCAAATTCTGGCGTGAAAATGCTCAACGTTTGAACGAGAAGAATTATGAATTGTTACGTATTTTGATTCATTTATTGGAAACGAGTAAAGATCCGTTAGTTTTAAGCGTAGCCAGTTTCGATATTGGCGAATATGTTAGACATTATCCCAGAGGGAAACAGTAAGTGTATTTTGTTTTTGGCAAAAATATTTAATACTTGTATTTATAAAAAACATTGATTTTATTAAACAGTGTTATCGAACAACTGGGCGGTAAGCAGCTTGTTATGCAACTGTTGGGTCATGAAGATCCGAATGTACGCTACGAGGCATTATTAGCCGTTCAAAAATTGATGGTGCATAACTGGGAGTATCTTGGAAGACAACTGGAGAAGGAACAAAGTGATGTTAAACCTAGTGGTCCCGTTATTTCAGGAAAAGCTTAGATACGATTTAAGCAATCGTGTTTAATTTCAGTTTACGATTTATAGAAATGAAGCATCTACTTTAGTATATTATTTGTAACTTGTTAAATTGTATGTATATTTTAGCTTATTCCAGTTTGGAAGCACAAATCAAGAGTACAGTTGTAAAAATTTTACATGCAGTAATACTCTTTATTTTCATTTGCTTTATTTCTATAAATTCTGTATAGAAAATAATTATTATGTACATAAAACAATTAGTTAATCTGTCATTCCTTTGAACAACTCAATTTCTTTAATGACTCATAAGAAGAAACTATAATTTACTTTGACACTCATACATATTGTTACTATATCTAATTTTAAAGTTTTATGCAAGTATTATATTAATTTGTGTTCGGAAATATCTAAAAATGGAATGATTTATTTTGTTTTATTTATAATTATTGTAGTTTATTGTTACAGTTTACAAAGATTAATAAAATAATAAATATATATAATATAAATTTACAACGAAATATGAAGTTCATTTGTCGTATTGAATCCTATAAGTTTTTCTTAAAATGGATTTCGGATCTTCATACTTGTACATAAACATACACTAACCAACTATGACTGGAAAATCTGGAACCCTCTTTGAATTAGGATCCGTACTCATTCTCTATGTTTTCTTTCCGATTCCATTTCAACATAAGAATGTGGGGCCCCACTGCGTTTTCACGAGTTTCTTCGTAGACATTATACACTGAGTTCAGATTATACACTCACATTTCGAGGTATTCAAAACAGTTCCTAGTGTTAGTATTGAGAACACAAGTCACTACCTCATAATTAACATGGAGTGCACGTAGCATTTTACACGTTGTGTTAATCCCAAATTAAGACTGCTCAATATAGTTCTGATATTTGCAAAAGTTGTTCTGGTTCGTTCAGATATTCATTTAAGCAGTTGACGAGGTATCTGAACATCGGAAAGATCTATGGATGTCCGTAGACATGTTGCAGTTCTTGTTGACATATAATTTCTTGCAATATAGTTTTAAATACAGGTATTTTACCCGTAATCACGAAATTTCAGATATACTGAGTTCAATTAATTATTATATCTAGACGGGAATCGTATTGTCGCGTAAGGTGTTTTCTTATACCCTTCTTTATTTCTCTATTTCCAGAATCATGCTTAGTTTAGATAAAGGTATTTAATGAAAGTAAGATCGCTGACATCATACATCTATTTATTAGCATTACATATAATATATAAATTACTCTTATTCTGTTCGTTTCTCTTATTCCTTCCATTTCGTTATAAAATATCCATACATATTTTATAACGATGTATAGAGGGTGTATGTTATGGTGTCTAGGCAGGTACGAAACGTTGTATTACATACGTGTTGATAGTAAACTTAGTATGTTATCTATGCAACAAAAAAATTACTTGAAACATTTTTTTTACTATTATCGGAAATAAGAATGCTAGAGTAAATTTTAGAAAACACCAAAATTGAATTTTTTGTACATATTTTAAATACGGCTCTGTAAATTTGAATACTGATGTCCGTTATTTGTTAGTTTCGAAAGGATGTATACTTTTAGATTTTTCTATCTCTTACTTTATAGGTTAGGAGATATCAATCTTGTCCCTATTAAAAAGTACACACCCTCTTGTATATGATAAAACAATGAATCGTTAATGATTATAATAGTAACGTTAATAACATAATAGTTCACAATAATTATATTTGCATATTAATAGATTATTTATATGTCAGAAATGCGTACGGCAACAATTCTGACATATTGGTGACTAATACTTCTTTCAGGTCCGGATTTGCCAAATATACATCCATATGTCCAAATTCGCATAATAATTGTCTGCATGCGCCACATGGTGCTGTTACTTGGGATTCGGATTTCTCGACGGAATCTGCTACCACCACTACTGTTTTAAAATTTCTGTGACCTTAAAACAATGAATTACTTGTTTCTATAATTTAGTTATATGATATTGAAATGCAAAAGCAGGCACAATAGAAATTGTTACAAGGAATCTGGTGATATATAGAGGTGTCTCACTAAGAGCGGCCTGCGGTTTTATCTCTTACTATAATTCTTAGAGCTTTGAGAAAAAATATTCTAAACTAAAGTTGCCAAGAGAAATCTGGATTTTTTTAAAATTCGAGATTTCAACGATAGAGGGCGCAACTGCAGGGTGTAACAATAAAGATAGATTTTTTGCAAAAAAAAAAACCATTCACCCAAAAAATCCATAAACCCATACAAGGTATTAGAGCCGAAGTTAAAAGACTAAGTAATCCTACATCAATTTTATTTACGAAACTTCCGAATCATGTAATATTTAATTCTTTGTAACAAAGTTTTTATCTAATTTGAACATAATGTGCATTTGTTTGAAAGAAAATTTTAAGTAGAGGGCGTTGTTTGATAGCACGAGGAAAAAAATTAAATGGAGACGTATCAATTTTTATTTGATAATTTTTTACGACCTCTATCGTTGAAATCTCGAACTTTAAAATTTTTTGGAGAGTCTTGGTAATTTTCGTTATGAATATTTTTTGCCAAAGCCAACGTATATTATAGTTTCTGAGATGTCCAGCCTTAGTGGGATCTAATATAAATAGGACTTTAAATCGTTAACTGTAAAATTATCACGAATTATTTTTTTTGTGCCCGGTGGAAATTTTAAAAGTGTAAATGTTTACGAGTTATTGGAGACAAGGCGACGATATGGATACTGTAATACGAATAGAGAAAATTACATATGTGAAATATCAATTGGAAGTGTATTTTACTTCGTGATTTACCACGTATAGTTGTGGAGCTTCGTTTGAAGTGGTTATTCTATTATTGGGGTGCCATCTCACTAGGTGACTACACATATATTGGGACAAGGGATTGAATTTACTGTTTTTACGATTAAACGGAACAGAGTGAACAGATAGACGGGAGCGACGACAGCAACTATAAGAATATTATAACAACGACAACGATGTATAAAATCTTATCATATCTATAATCTTGTCGAAAAAATTATATTGCAATAAAATCTCGCCGGAAAGAAAGGTACAAAATAGGGCCAGCTATATAAACATTACTGTTAAATAAATCAATTTTTTTTTATATAAATAAGCTTTATTCAGTAATATACGAGATAAATCTCACAAAAATGTTAGCGTACATACAGTATTACAAATATAACTAAAAATAGCGAACATGTATGAAAGAAATAATAATATTAATATGAAAAGATAGTCACTACAATGAAAATATCGTTGTGCTGTATTCTGCGTGGAAATTGTTTCTCGTTCTTGTCATATAAATATGAATGTCATTGGTTTTATATCGTGTCTGGTTAATCTTCTTGTATTTTATTTTTTGGATTAGGAGGTATTGTTTATATAATATCAAATGAAAATCATCGGTAGTTGGACATCAGGTTTTATTGAAAAAAAAACAACAAATCAGCAAACGTTTCGAGCCTTCAAGTAATTCATCATCAGTGCTAAAAAAGGACATTTTTGAGGACCAGCTATGTTTAGGTAACTCAGCTGAGCTCAAAAATTTCAATTTTAAATGGTTTGTTCAAATAATACATCAAGTTTGCCAATAATCTACACAATAAATGTAATCA
>WYDF02290470.1:0-19184 GCA_009867245.2 Adranes taylori
TGACATGTTCTAGAGTCGTTATTTCAGCCATACTTAGCAGGTTGTAATTTTTGTTGACGTCTTTAGATACGTTAGATTGAATAATTTTTTTATTGCTTTATTTTGCATTCGTTGCACTCTCTTAAGGTCTATCATATATTCTTGTCCTCAGTATGGTATCGTATATGCTAGGTGCGAATTTACATATGAATAATAGTGCTAATATTTAATTTTATGCGGTATTAGAGAGCTATATTTTTTAAATTGTAAGCTTGATATCTTATTTTGTTTATCAGTTCTTGAATATGTTGACTAAAGTTAATTTTCTCATCAATAATTAGTCCTAGATATTTTGCGTGTTTTACTTTATGCTTTATTATTAATTTTTATCTCTAGAGTATTATTAATTTTCGCGTTCAGTAGCATATCTTTTTGTTATTCCTAATGTTTGACTTTCAGTGTTTCTTACATTAACATATAATACCCTATTCTTCAAGTACTCTGATTAGAGCCAGTCCTCTTTCTTTTATTCCTAAGTCATAGAGTTTTTGATGAGAATTTCGTAATCGACGAGGTCGAAGGCCTTCCTGAAATCCAGAAACAAACATATAATACTATTGTAATTGTCTATATTTGTGAAGATATCTTGCATCAAATTTGATATTGCAGTTTGTGTATTTCTCATTTTTAGGAAGCCACACTGATTTAGACAGTTTAAATTTATGTCCTTGAGGAAATCACTTAACCTGTTATAAATCACTTGCTCGAAACTTTTGGCAAAGATGTTGAAAACAGCAACCGGTCGATAATTTCCTGCTATAGTTGTCTTACCACTTTTGTGCATTGGTGTAATTTTCGCTAGTTTGAGTTAATTGGGAAATGTTACTGCTTTTATGTTGCCACTCTCTTTCAATTTTTTGACAACTTTGCATTTTATGCCATCATGGCCAGGTGATGCTTTTGATTTCAGATTGCTGATTACTTTTATTACTTTTCGTTTGTTAATCTGAAGTACGCCCAAGCATCATTGTTTGTCTCAAATTTGTTATCCATCCAAATATTTTCTATCGATTGTGTTAATCTCTTTGCTATATGCAAAAAATATTGCTTGAGTTGATTAGCTATTTCGAATTCGTCGTTAGTGATATGTCAATTTCCTACGTCAATAGATTCTATTGTTTTGTCCTGTTTAGCTGTATATTTAAATGTTTCATAGTTTGCCATAGTTTTCTTGGTGAGTCTTTATTCTTTAGGAATAAGTTTTCGTACAATTCTCTATTATTTTTTGATTGAGTTCATTTGTTTCTCACTTTAGCTGTGCGAATTTGTTTTTAACATAATTATTTTTATGGTATTTAGATTGAAGGTATCGATTCAGAGTGTGTATTAGTTTGTTGAATGATTGGATGTCCTGAGCATTTCCGTAATTTTTTTTGTAGTATAATCTTGAGAATTTTGTTTTTAGTATAGTTTTGATTTATATCTTTAAATAGTGGCTAGACTTTGTTTGGCGGTTATGACGTAATCAATAAGTGAGCTCTTTTTAGTAACTGCATCTATTTTTGTAACTTTCCTATTTACTATACTACAGCCATTGCTTTCAATGATATGTATATATTCTCGCGCTGTTTGATAGGTCTCCAAGATATCTATGTTGAAATCGCTAATAATAAGTATCTTTGAGCATTGATCTAGTTTGCTTTCCAACAAGTTAAGAAAAACATTCTTTAACGAACTTGGTGGCTTATATTATGGATTATGAGTGCCAAGACTAAATTTTTGCGTAGCTGAAGAAAATTCCTACTAAAATTATATGATTAATAGTTTCTATTCAAAACAATTCACCTTAAATATTTGATAATATGCCAAGCTATCACAAACATGTGGTTAAAGAAATCAGTTAAATTGAAGAAACCAAATTAAACTCCATTCGAATAATTAATCATATTACTAATATTATAATAACACCGATACCTTTCATAGTGCGATTTAGGTCAGTACGCTTTGAATGCAGTATGATTGTTATTATAATTATTATAAGTTAAATTACTTACCAAAAGTCAAAAATTTTGCATCTGCTTATTATGTGGGACATAAGGGTTTTGTTTGTTGCGAAACTTCCTGTTGAATTACGCAAATTGAATGAATTTTTAATATAAATGAGATAACTTTTTCCTGGAGGACCCAGAACATTTTTAATGAGATATGAAAAGCACAAAACATGACACGAGGTTTCAAAAGGAACAGTATTGATAGTAATGCTTTAGGAAACTAAAAGCACTTCTAATATTTCGATTCGAAAAACCGAAAGCAAATATTTTCGAAATATGCTCCATTTATTATCGGTCGAGTCCAAAAGCTTTGATGCCTCGTTTTCACTTTGAGTAATGATTTACAAAGTGTTTCGCTCCGAAGTTAAAGATAATGGCATTCCTTTCAAGTTCGTACTCCTTTTAGATAATTGTCCAAGTTATATTGCTGATTTCCTTGAATATGTCAAAGAATTTTTTTCTGCCACAGCTCCACAGCCTTATGATCTTATGAATCAGGAGGTAATTTTTCTCTTTAAAGCTTACTACTTTCGCCGACCCATTTTACAGGTTAATATCATTATAATCGGAAACGATGCAATCACTTTGACAATATTTTTGGAAAACTACAACATGAAAGATATAATTGAAAACATGTTGATGGCTTGGTCTAAAGTTATTGCCAGCAATATGCGTATGGTATGGCAAAACATCCTATCACATTACGGGGTTCAATTACACAATGGAAATGAGTCCAATGGGGAATGATCTGAAATTTAATAATTAAGACTTAATCCAGGTGCTTGTATATATCGAAGTCGAAAGATCTGGATGATTAATCTTTTATTGATTGAACAAGTAGTTTTAAGGGACCGAAATTTCAAATGCAACATTAAAGTTGTTAGGCAAGACCTTGAGTGCAATCCATTGTTATCGAAAACTTTTGGAAAGTTAAACTTAAAAATCAATACGTTCGAACTAAATTTAGTAACTTTGTTTTCATGATATGTAAGTGATATGCCAATATTAAGATTAGTTATTAAAATTTAAATTCTTTTAAATATTGTTTATATAATAATGAAAATTATGATAAATAATATTGCATGCAAATTAACTAGAAAGCAAATATAATGACTTTTAACTTACACAAAACTGGAAATTAATATTCGGGCATTTTCTAAGAAAGTTCTACTCTTCTTCCCATGGAATAAATATCACTTTAAACTGAGATGTACATCAAAATATGTTTTAATTATTTATTCTCATACATTAGTAAATAAACCTGGCGACTGTCCAGACTTACGACCAACAAGCTATGAAGAACAGGATCGGTGCCATCAGGAATGTCGGAATGATGCCGATTGTACGATGGATTTGAAATGTTGTAGTACAGAGTGTGGTGGTATGGCATGTGTCGTACCACGATTCCCTGATGTGCCAGCACAACTGGTTACTTCCGGCTATCAGTTACCAGATACACATACTGATCCACCTCCGCAAGTACCACAGGTCGGATGTGAGTAAACTTATTACATTTATACACTCTACTATCCTATAAGATATACGCGTATAGGGTTATACAAATTTAAATAAATTGAGGCTTTTGTTTTATCCGTAAATTGTTGATTGTGTTAATATCTAATTCAAATTTTTTAAATGTTACTATGTTATTATTGTTGCACACTTTTATTCAACTTTGTTGTTTATTCCACTTTTTCTCTAACTGTGTGTTGGTCTGTTGCCTATTTGTCTACAAATCCACAAATTTAGAAAGCGGCAAAAGAATATTCTAGCAGGTACATTTCTTTCTCCGGAGATACATCTCTTTTTCTATGATATTATCTCAAGAACTAGGTGATACCAATACAAAATCAGATTTATGTTTCGTATACGTTTTATACGCGTATAGGATTATTTGTTTGGCTAGTTAAATTAAACAAATTTAAATAAAACGAGGATTTTGTTTTTTCCGTTAATTGTTGATTGTGTTAATATCTACTTCCAAGTTTTTAAATGTCAATATGTTATTATTGTTGCACCCTTTTATTCAACTTTGTTGTTTACTCCACATTTCCCCATTTCTGTGTGTTTGTCCACAAAGCGACAAAAGTATATTCAAGCAGGTAGATTTCTTTGTCCGGAGATACATCTCTTTTTCTATAGTATTATCTTTTAGCATAGTATTACCTCAAGCACTAGGTGATACCAATACAAACTTAGATTTATGAATACCCTAAAATGTCTATACCCGAGATAAAACAGTGCTTAGAAACATTGCATTTTAACTATATTCTTTCTAAATACAATACATCAACCGAGATTGCAAACTGATTTTTTCAAACCGAGATTGCAATTTGGTTTTAAGAACCAAATTGGACTTGTATATTAAAGATTTTACTTGTTGTTTCGTTAATCAGTGGAGGCGTTGCTCAATCTACCACATTTACATTTGGAAGTTATTTTTCAAGTTTGCAATAACACCAATCATGCAGTCTATATAGCATTGTTTATTTCTTCAATTTGTACTTATGTAAACTTTTAAAATTCAATAAGAAAAATATGCAAAGTAGTTATGGAAAGACCTTGATCAGACATCAGACATTATCACTTAAAAACATTTGATTAAGAAATATTAATATGGAATTTTTGAATACGTTAAAAAATTAAGATTACCTTAATAAATATTTATTGCAAATTTGCTGTTTTTTATATTTAATTCATATAAATTATCTGTCCTCTAGATTATCCACCTGAAGTTATACAAGAAGAATTCGAACCTCAAGTGACAGCCAGGGAAGGCCAATATGCAATATTAAAATGTGCAGTTAGAGGAAATCCCAATCCGAATATAACTTGGAGCAAAGACAATCTCATTGTAAGTAACATTGATTTCTGTTTCAAAGTATACTTTTCAAAGATTTTTATATGTTACTTTCAACAATATGTAATGATATCAACAATCCTCATTGTTGCCTTTTATCTGATTGATCCTGACTGATTGATCTTATAGTGAAGAGTTTATGTAAACTTATGAATAATAAGTCCTTATATTTCATGTACATATTTTGTGTGAGCTATGAGCATTTTTATTTCTATTTTACTGATTTGTATTATGAAAGTTATTATTTTCATAAATAGATTGCTGGAAGTTCTTCATACCCTTACTCCAGTAAAGGAAAACACTCCCTTCTTAAATTTTATCTTCTTAAGTTTGCAATCGTCGCCATGAAATGTTGTTTATCCCTTTTATATTATAAAATACCCTTACATATGCGTTTTGATTGACTTCTAATAGCGAGAACTAATAGTGGACGGTTAAATTTGGGAATCTTGCGTCTTGCGATTAACGGGGACAAGAATCTTGCGATTAACGGGGACAAGAGAAATCTTTAGAATAGGGTCGTAGCGATTCTCTCCTACCCGACGGGATCTTTGCGTATGATAATTATAAAATGCGATTCACTTTAATATCTACTTTAATCTACCTACTACATAATGAAGTTTGAATAAAAGAGTTGTCTAATCTTAACAAAATGTATTGTGAATGTTCTTAGACATGCGTAGGTACTTGCAAATAAAATAAATATTCGTTCATTCAAAATAAATTACGCCACACAATAATAATAAAATAAAATGTTACTTCTGTCCGATTACCACGTGTAGATAATTTAATCAAAATGGCATTCGAGTTTCATCGTGCGTGCACCTACCTTCCGGTTTTGCAGCAATGAGTTGATTCACGCAATTACAGGTTCAGGAAAACCCTTAGTGCGTGCTGCTGCCTCTATGGTTTTATACGAGGTGTTATCAAAAGCCCCTTCTATTTGAAGAAACATACAGAGTGCTATTTGTTTTGTCTCCAGCGATTTCTATATTTTACGCACTAGGGTATGTAAGGCCATGTTAGTTGATTTGATCTTTTGGTAGGCAAATTGGTGAGGTCTCATATCTAATTTCAATTTCGATATTTCATTCAACACTTTAATTTATTGATGATTTTATTTGGAATTAATTATAATTTAATCTAAATTAATTCATGGGTTATGTTCAAAATCCAGAGTGACAAAGGTTCAGTCTTTAAATAAGAAAATCGCTCTCTGTGGACTATGTGAAGCTTTCATTCCTTTTTTGGCTAGCTAATTTTCCTACCAGAGTTGCGTCGATATCTCTCATTACTTCCCCCCTCCCCCTTCTTATGGTAAATTTGGATTAATCTAACGGACCCCACTTTTCCTTGGCTATCGCCATGATTAATGTAAATCTAATCTGATATTCTTTCTCTACTCACACTAATACAATATCGCATGGTATTCTTTCACATATTATTGATTGATTACCAGTCAGATCCATTTATTCACACATACACGCCATACCATTCTCCTACTTTGGCTACTGCATGTCCATGTGTAAAAGAATTTGTTTAAGATTTAATTAAACATAGGATTAAATCAACGATCAATGATCATCTCTACATTTTAATTGTAAAAACTACCTGTAGGCGACTGTCTTTTCCCAAATTTATTTCGTCTAGCAAACAACCTGCTTACATAACAACAACTTTTCACAAAGTCTAACCATTCTGCATAGGTCAAGCATACGAAACTATCTACCAGAACTAAATTGGAATGAGGGCAAATTGCCTCGTTACAATAGTTTACCCATACGGATTCAATCGATATTCTCTAGGATTTCAGGTTAGAACGTGCGAACTTTTTATTTGGCAAAGACATTTGGATTTTAAATACCTTTGGCAATTTTAACCTACCTTTTATTACCTTTCTAGAAACAATCCATTTACAGATTAGATTTAAATGTATTATTTAATTTTAATACTAATTTAGATTGATGGTAGACAAGCAAGATACAGAATTTTACTAGATGGTCAAACACTTCAAATTATCACACTACATAAAACAGATTCTGGTATCTATCTCTGTACAGCGGACAATTCATTTGGACCACCAATTAGACAAGAAATCTCATTAGATGTAACTGGTAAGAAGATTCATATTTTCGCAAATTGCACGTTTATTCACTAGATTCATAACAATTTTAATTAGCATCAGGCCTACTTGGTACAATTTTGTAATTAATGATGTCGGTTTAATATTAATAATATTGTGTTTTCAATTTAGGTACATTTATTTAATTTTTTATTTGCTAATTGGTTATAAATAGTATAATACACATCTAACAAATTTAATCTAAGTAACATGTGTAACATTTGTCTACGAAAAATTTTAATTATTTTATTCCATCATAATATATAATTCAACGGCGTGCAGTCAATATGTGCTGATAAATAATGAATTTTAGTAAAATATTTTATTTCTAAATTTTAATTTCTTATTCAAATGAATCAAATATATGTAAGTGTTAATTTATATTTAAATTTTAAAATTTATATTTAAATTTAAAAATATAAACCCCTATATTGGACGCAATTAAAATATATTCAGTTTTAATATAATATCTTTGCACTCTAACTTCACACCTTTACATTGTACGTCACTGATGTAATCAAATATTTGTTTTTCTTCTAGTACATGAAAGGTGGGATGGTTGATATTTACACAAGACTTTGTTGTTATAAATTGAAAAGTTTGTTTAATTATATTATTCTTAGAAAAATTATATTTTGAACATTGTAATCTGGTAATTGATTTATGTACTAATTACATAGAATTTAAAATACTAACACATTATTATTTGCATGCTTTTAACATAATTAACACCTCAATCAATCAGACGGCGTAAATACACCAACTGAAATCTTGGAAGCACAAGAAGAACGAAACGTCGTGGCGTCCTTAGGTTCTCCAGCCACCCTCCAATGTTATGCCTTAGGATATCCCTTACCCTCAGTTACTTGGTGGAAAAATGATTCTATGATTCCGCTCAAAACATCTCAATTTGAAGTCCGCAAAGATTATTCCCTACTAATCCATAAAGTCCAGCTATCTGATTTAGGTATATATACCTGTCAATCGTACAATGGCATAAGTAAAGCAGCCAGTTGGACTGTAACAGTTCAAGCGCAAGGACCTGTATATAGTAATGATCCAGAAGATCAGAAATATATGAAATACGTTATAAATATTCCGCAAACTCCGCCACCTATTGATAGACCTCAGTATCCTTATAGACCTGAAAGACCTCCATTAAGATTACCCCCTGCCCAACCGCCACATGTTTATGAGGAACCAGAGCGTGAAGTTGTGGTATTACCAGATGAAGGTAGGCCGCCTTATGAAGATGAAGTCGAGAATGTGCCATACCAACCTAGGCCTGGATATGAAGTAGAATTTACGGGTATGCATGTTTAAAAACATTAGTCAATAATTCAACAAAACAATGAGAAGATAAATTATAAATTCATGTGGCTATAGTTTTATTGCTAATTTCATTTACTATAAATTATTCTAGAGCATGCAAAAGTAAAATTATATTTGTAATAGCCTTTCGACAAGTAAGGTTATTTTAATTTTTATTTTTTGGTATAAATATTAAGAATTTATTATCAATTAGAAATTTATTCAATGCTTTGTTGAAATATAATATGAAAATTTGTTATTATTGTTGTTTGCTTTTATTAGGTGATGGATAAGAATGCTCTTTAAGAAACTAATTTTAGCAGCTTGAGACAATTGGATATAATATCTAACAAAATTACTAAAAATAATACATAATTTTTTATATAACCAAGAATTTGAATTTTAAAGGAATAATAATTCTTGTTTTCAAAACTTGATGAATGGCTTAAGTTAATGTCAGAGGACTCAATTATCTACCTGATTACCCCCTGATCCCCTGATAATTGATTCTTAACTGCACGTTCAGCGCTTGTTCGACCCTTATAATCGGATTAAAATCTAAGCAGGTATACTATTTCTTTCGGGTCCTCTGTCATTAACTTAAGCCTGATGATTAATTCTAAACCTTTTAATAACATTCAAAGAAATTGTAGCTTTTAAATTTTGTTTTCGCACAAAAAGAATCAGATTGAAAACAAAAACATTTTTCTAAATAACAAAAAGTATAATTCAGAGTCGAATATCGCGCTGTCATTTTTGATGGCTTACTTTTAACGTAATAACAAAGTCATAAATATTTTCAAATTTAGTGCCAGTAACTACAAATATCACAATTCGAGAAACAACGTTTGGCATTGGTGGCGATATCAACATACCTTGTAATGTTAACGGATATCCTGTACCACAAGTTCAATGGTTCAAAGACGGTGAACCACTGTATTCTTCTGAAAGGATAACAATAACAGGTAATACATATATTTAAAGTTATCATGGGGCCTATGGAGACTTGAGCCCCCTTTGAATGGCCAAGGCTTTGAATGGCCAAAAGTAAAATAAAAACAAATGTACGTCCGTTATAATTTTCTAAATTCGCCTTTATATAAATCATATAGGCGAAAGTAATTAATCTAAAACTTATAATATGTATCGCAGCAGAAACAAAATTAATTACTATATATTATCCAGCGATCTCTCAGGGACTTTACATACCTTACAAAGACTTAGTAAACGTTGAAGAGTGAAATGATTTATTTAATAGTCCCATTAAAATCTTTCTCAGATCTTCGCAGATCTTCTCAGGCCTTATCTTAGAAACAATTATTATCTTACTTAATTGCAGAAGCCCTGCGCTTCCCGAGTAACAAAGCAAACATTCAAAATACATTTTTAAATGTTATGATTTGGAAATCATTCGAAACACGAAAATTTGTGATTTAAGATCCCGAAATATTTTTAAAAGAAATTAATCATACGATATAAAAATCGGAAAACGACAGACCTTAAAACACCAAAAGCACCTCTCTGGAGATGAAAACATCTGCTACAAAAATTTGATAAAGTTTATGAATTATGATTTATTTCCGATAAATGTTCATGAATGAAATTCTATATTTTAGTTTTTTCTATGAATCTATCGACACAACAAAACAGGAGAGGAGAAACAAACAAATAATGATAGACATTCCATCAGACTTACAGCAAGTAAATAAAGCTCGGAAAAATAAGATGCTAAATAAAGTTAGCACTTATGAAACACCGCCAAACAATGACCACAACAGTAAAGCATCCAATCAATCTATTGCTCTAACTAAACAAGTGGCATATGCAGTAATTACTAAAACAAATGAAGTAGCTCTTAGCAGTGACAAATCGAATACTGTAAACAATCGTAAGACAATGCATTAGAAACATATTCATAACCAAACCACTGAAAATAAAGGAAAAACGCCTCTTTCTTTAAAACAATATAAGAAAACAAGACTATAACCTGAACTAGGATCTGACAGAAGTAATAACGCATTAAACTCGCTTAAAGGTGTACCGAAAAAAGTTTGGTTATGCATAACTCGCGTAAATCACTCAGTTACAAGTAAAGATATATTGCAATACATTCAACAAAAGCGAGAAATTATTGTATCAGAACTACCAACGGCTGAAACACGAAATAGAGCTTTCAAAATAGTCGTTAACTTCGAACATAAAGACGCAGTCTATAAATGAGAATTCTGGTCCCATGGCGTAGTAAAAGATATGATTTCAACATAAGCATAAAAAAGGCATCAACACAACAATTCCCCCAAGTCAAGACATAAATATACAAGAAGCATAGCTAAACGTCACAAACCAACACGTAAAACTGGTAAACTATAGTATTCAAAGTTTAGCAAACAAAATATACGCAATGGAAGCTCTTATAATATATGAAAATGTGGATATTCTTTGTATAACTGAGCACCGGCTTACAACTTACAAATTTCAATTGTAATACTATATATACCATCGAAAAGTAAACAAGCGCGGCGGCATATGCATATTCACTAAGAAACCCCTAGAAGCCGTATCCATTGAAATAATATGTCAATAGAGATGTATTGTGAGCTAATTGCTCTAAGCAAAAAATGATCGTGATATGTATATATTGGCCTCCAAATGGACTATGGAGCACTTTCTCAACACCGTAGAAAGTGCACTCAACGTAACCCATGAAAAATATAGTAATGATACCATACTAATCCTTTCCGGGTACTTTAATCTAAATCTAAATGAAAACTTACTCAAGAACAAAGAGTTCAATAGAACCTTAAATAACTTTGGACTGGTTAAGACTATCCAGGAACCAACTAGAGTCACAACCTTATCGGAGAACCACATTGATAATATATTTATAAATATCAAAACATTTATAAATCCAACAGTGATAAATATAAAACTAAGTGATCATTACCCACAATCCATCATGATTCCAATAGACACAACAATAGATAACAACAAAGTACGAATATTCTTTAAAAAGAACATAGAAAACTATAGAAATCATCTACAAAATGCAAACCTGCAAAGAATTCATGATACTACGGATGCAAATGAAATGATTTCCAGTCCAAACAAATTTCTTCAAACATGCTGTGAACTTGCATTCCAGCTAGTAGCACCTAAAAATTATTACACTGAAACTCTATCGCAAAGACTGATTGACAACGAGCAAACCTTTAAATTACTGACCGCGCTACAAGATTGATTTGGAAAGAAGATTCTCCAAGAGTTTTAGAAAGGTTCAGAACTAGACATATAGAAGCCCTAACAATGAACAAAAAACAACGCAACCTGCGACAAATAGAAAAATCAGATAACAAAAACAGAGTCATATGGCATATTATAAACACCGAAAGATATAAAGCCATCTTGTGAGGAATTAAATACGTTCTTCACTCAAAACGCCGAAATACTGGTTACAAAAAATAACCAAAACTATACAATTAACACTGCAAACATAAAAACAACAAATGGGACGACTGTATTTATGTGGCCCACGTGTGAGAAAGAAATTACATCAATTCTAAATAATCTATAAAACAAAACTGCCGAAGATATTTTCAACCTTTCTACAAAAATATTGAAAATGGCCACAGATATTATTTCACCACACCTAGCTAAACTCTACAATTGCTGCATAGAAACTGGGACCTTTCCTGATCAACTTAAGATGGCCAAAGAAATTCAACTTTACGAAAAAGGAGCCCCTGAAAATTGTGATGACAATTACAGACCTATTTCACTTCTGCCAGTACCATCAAAAGTACTCGAGAAAATAATGTTGGAAAGAATCATAAATTTCTTCAATAAACATAATTACTTGACCCATTCTTAATTTGGTTTTAGAATAAAATATCGCAGTCAAGGTGCCATGCACTCATTAATGACGTATATTCATCAAGCAATGGAAAATCACAAAAAAGGCCTTTGACACCATGTCACATGACATATTATTATGCAAACTTGAACATTATGGTATCGAGGCACTCCGTTGTTATTAATAAAATGCTTTCTACAAAGCCGGAAACAAATTATATCAATAAACGGTAATATCAGTAAAGAACAGCACATTACAGGAGGTGTCCCTCAAGGGACAATTCTAGGCCCTGTACTTTTCATAGTATGTATATATATAAACGATCTGCCTGACCACGTATGATCACCAGTTGTAATGTATTCGGACGACACAACTATAAACACTAGTGCAGACACAACAGAAGTACTCCACAAACAAAGTTTAGAAATAGCAGAGAGATGGTTTAAACAAATTGACGTTGTACTAACCGACACAAAAACAACCCACATGTAATACACTATGGACAGATCGGAAAAAATGGTCCAGGAGTCAAATTCTTAGGAATCCACGTGGACATGTATCTGACTTGGATAACACATATAGACATACTCACAAATAAGTTATCAAAGAGCGTGTACGCAATAAAAGGAATTACTAAAGTTGCCGTGAAAAAAGCTGGCATTATTGCTTGTCACTCACTCTTTAAATCTCAATTATTGTATGGGAGTCTACTGGGGGCACAGTATTCATCATGAACAACTTCTACTACAATAGAAAAAAGCGGTGAGATCTATTATCATCGGCATTTCAAAGGATCTTCATGTAGACTTTCTTCAAGGAACTAAGTATAATATCTATTGCATCCCTATATGTTTGAAAAATCACATCAGCAATCCACAAAAAGCACATTTACTAACTACACAGAAAGACGTGCATAGTTACAAAACTAGGAACAATAAACAACTCCGCCCTCCGCATGTACGCCTTAAACTTGAGGGAATCTCTACGCAGAGGCATCCAATGGTATAATTGTCCTGAAGAATGGAAATCGCTTAAAACGACGACATTTCATAGCCGATTTAAAACGTTTTTCAAAGAAAAATATTCAACAGCACAGAAGACCTAAAATTTAGAAATAAAGTTAGAAACTGATACTATTTATCTACATTATTATTATCATTAAGCTACATTATTATTTAGTAGTTATTTAGTTATTGTCATTAACATTGACAAAAAACTGTAGTTTGCAAATAAACTATTCTATACCATACATATATTAATATAAATCTACATTTCATAGCAGTTGCTATTTTATATTTTAAGTCTTCGCATCAGGTATTCATATATTCCAATCTCTTATATTAGATCATTTATGTATGTGTTTCCAATTTAATACTTTAATGTGCATTATTCTATTTTGCAAAAAGTTTGATGATTATACATGTCACCATAAATGATGCTTTATTTTATTGTTATTTATTAACTTATTTAGTACTTTATTATTATTTTAGAAAGTAGCAGAGTAATCATCCACACAGCAGAAGAATCTGACACGGGTCTGTATAAATGCGAGGCATACAATAAATATTACAAAGCTGATTCACAAATTCGAATAACAGTGGAAGGTAATATGTTACGTGGTTAAATTGTGGAAGGTTAAATAATACCAATTATATACATTGCGGTTTGTTTTATAGAACAATGTTCATATGATTTAATCTATTCCATCTTTAGAACATATTTGTCGTTTCTACTCTTGTTTCTAGTCTCAAACCCAGTGGCGTATTTGTGGTAGGGGGGGAGAAGGGCGGAAAGTGATACATCTCTCCGCTGTTCTAAATATGTTATATAACCTTGAAAAAATTAGATTATTCTAAACATCTTCATAACGGCTCTTCATTTTGACAGTCACTGTAGTTGAATGTACACAGCCGATTAGAGCAATACCGATTTTTTTACACTATCCATACATTGTTTTTTTCTTACGAGTTGTATATAAAATTGTATATATTATGATATCTTCCTGGATTCTGTTTAAATGATACCAATTCGTTGGGTTGAACTTAAACCATTTTTAGACATATCGTATAAAATCTTAAAAATTTTTATGGCTGACACAATTAAGTATACAACCACCTGTAATAACTACAGTTGGTACTGGAAAAGTTAAAAAGCAAATATTTAAAAAAAATCTAAACTGAAACAATTGCAGTACAATAAAGTCGTTTGGATACACTTCGGCTACTGTTTGACTATAGAGCCATTTGGCGCAATGCTCGAAAGGCGCGCTAAGCTCAATAGGGTTACAAATCCAAAAGGCATATCTCGCACTCCTTTATTGCACAAAAATAGTCATGCGTATATTACATGTTGGATTTTGATACATCTCGCATCAAATGTAAAAGCGTGTAAGGCACAAAATATCCATTGTTGTACAAATCTGTGCTAAAGATCTGTTAGGCTCATTTCATAAATTGGTATATGAACGCGTTAGGTATATGAACGAATGATATACGGTTGAATCAGTATGATATACGGTTGAGTCAGTTTATGAAATGTGGTGGCAGACCTTTCCACGAATTTTTGCTATTGAATGTTTGAGCTTGTTATTCCTATAAGCTTTACTGTAACTTATAGTATTAAAATAATATCTGCATGCGTATAATTTATCGTCATTTTTATTTTAACAGTTTACACTTTTTGTATTTTATTTAGGTATTCATGTAGATCCAAATTGCACCGATAATCCATTCTTTGCGAACTGCCAACTAATAGTGAAAGCAAATTATTGTACGCACACGTATTATGCCCGATTCTGTTGCAAATCGTGCACCGAAGCGAGAAAATTACCAATTTATGGGCCACATTTGCTCGCCGATCAACCAGCAAATAACTCTATCTAATTTTGTTCTTTTATTATAATTTGGCGAGTATTGTAAGGTGATTTTAAATAAACTTTTGATGTAATTTACAGTTAACACTGCAGTAAGTTTTACCTTTTGTGTTCGGATGTAAGAAGTAAGTCATTTTATAGCAAAACGGTTTTTCCTCGAATGATTTCGCGTCCCATAGAAAAAAAATCATGTAAATTTATTGAGGTTTTATATAATTTATATTTGAAAAATTAAGCATATTTTTACGAGATATATAAATATGGAGATACTCATTTTAATTTCTGTGATAACTTTGATTAATTAATTCATTTACAGTACCTTCGAAAGTTTATAGTTTTTATGTTTGAAGAGATTTTCAAAAGTCTTTAGTCCTACAATACTCGTCTTACTTAAGGTAACTTAGCAAATGCTGCTTAATTATACCCCAATAAATTTTATAACTTGTAAAGCACTACTCAATAATTAATTGTGAAATGGAATGAACGTGTTTCTAGATTCATTGGTAGTTCTAGCATTTGCATCAAAAATATAGCAGGTTGTTTTTGTGAACTGTATATGAATTAGTTCTTCAGGGTGTTAATCCTATAAAACCTTCCCCCATCAGGATTCCTGGTTTATTCGTACCATAATGACAGTTTATGCATGCTGCCTTATTTTTGGTACCTAATTCTTTTTATGTAATATTCAACTGACTTGTGCACCGATTACCTTATACATCGATCACCACCATTTCTTGAAGTCGACTTTATCATTAGTATTAACTATTTTCACTGCGACTTTTCCACTAGATTGTGTAACTACGATATTGTTGTTTTGGTACCAATGCCTATGCGAATCGATTTCTCTATAATAGGTTTAAAACTACGGTCATTTGGTAGGAATGGATAATCCCTTTCAGGAACTAGTCATAAATTTTATCAAAACGCTTAGTCAGTCAACGCTATTAAAAATCGGATCAATATATTATTTTGTTCGTGACAGCTTTTAAAACAACACTATCTCGTGTATCTGTAGAGTACTAGAGTAGCACGATATGTTTTAATAACAATATTGTTTTATTAAAACATCTGCGCCTCATATAATTACAAACATATCTTTAGATGTTATGGGCGAGAGATGTCCACGACATTCTTGTTTTCTAGTGATACATATACGCCTAGGGTATCGTTTTTCATAACGATTTTTTTTGACACACTTCTGGCTTTCCTGCTATTGGTTAAGTTTGAGATGCGCAGTGTGTAGTGTTGATTGTAGTATCCTATTGGCATCTCGATATATTGTAAATGCGTATATGCAACGGCAACGTGCTTTCATTTCTTTTTTCTATTCGTTATTAAAGCATGTCGTATTTGATGGCCTACATTCGTACTTGTTATCTCATCATCATTTTCCATTTGTGTTGCATGTGGTTGAGCAAAGTCAAAACGACTTTATATTGCAGATATAATGCGACGTTATATGTAATTTTCATAGTAGCTCATTTTATTCCGGGCTCATGCGACAGCTAATTGTATTACGAAGTTTTATGGTCATCTATCGTACTTAACCATAATATCAGTTATGTATTTTGCTACATACATAATCGTCTAAATATTATTGAATTAATTAAGGCTTTGTTAAATTTTTACTTGATGATATATTAATTGGTAATTCTAACTGCTGCAATCTTGATTGAATGAATATTTAATTTTGAAAACGTTTAATGATGCAAATGTTAATAAGTTCGAAACAAGTAATTAATTGATTGATTGAGTAGTGTTACATGAATTTTATTTTTCACTAGTCTCAATGTTTTATACAATAAAAGCCCATAAATTTTCCGAATCTATTGTCATAAAACGTCTTTTTTAAAATATAAAAGTAGATTTTAAAATGCCATATCTTACGTAACCATTAGTTTCCTTTTATATGTAAGTTATAGTACAATTTTAAATATATGAAATATATTTTTATAAACATTATAAGAATATAATTTTAATAATAAAAAAAGAGAAATATGTATTGAATGGACTAAGATTGGTGTTAATATAGAGATATGCTTGTATGTAGATAAATGTTTTTTAAAGAAGTCTATAGGTGTGAATTACTTAACTGCAAGTGCAATTTTATTTTTATAAATGTATATATTATGTTTTAAGTATTTTCGAAATTGTACATTTTTGTGTTGAAATTATGTTTCTACATTAACTTTTAATTTAATATTAAACTGAATAAAATATGAGAAATAAATATGCTCGTCTTTTATTGCGTAGTTTTATCAAAGTTCGCCTGTTTCTGGATATATAAAGTTTTAATCAGTGTTACTATTACTTAAAATAATTCAATTACTTCAAAGTAAAACACCTATTAATTTTGACTGTCACCTTATAACTCGTAAATTGAATTTGCACAATAGTTGTTTAGGGTAAATTAAATAAAACTTGCGTGACCTAAAACTTACCTACCCATTAATCTTTGAACTGATTTGATCTAATTTTATCTGATTTGTTTGGGTTTGATCTGATTTGAACTGCTTTGAAGTAATTTTATATTGTTTGATCTGATTTAAAATTATTTGATCTGGTTTGAAGTAATATTGTTTGAGTTTGATCTGATTTAAACTGATTTGATTGGTACTTATGTGATCTGTTTTGAAATGATTTGATCTCCATGTTCTCAGATTACAGCCGCGGCTTTGCCGCGACCATCGATATGACCTAACAAAATTTCAGGGACATGTGTTCCCTTGTCCCGTATTCCCATGTTCCCGCACTCTCGTGTTCACACCTTAAGTACACAAAAACACGCGCGTATTCGGAAGCAGCTTCTTGTTAAAATTTCAAGGACTTTTTCCTTATTCCCATGTTCCCGCGTTTAGTATAAAAAACGCGCGTATTCGAATCCAACGTTGTGTCAAAATTTCAAGAATATCAGTTCCCGTAGATTTATATTTTTATTTTAATCTTTTTGGAATTTTTTAGTTTTTCAAATAACTTCTATAAAATTGATCAAACTATCAAAAAAAAAATGTATGGCTCTCGTATATATATAATGTTATACGAATTAAAACCAATCGTCATCTATTTCATTTAAAAATATGAGATGACCGTGCGAAAATAAAGACCAATGAGATGTAAGATAGATTTTAAAACCAAAAACAATTGTCAATCATATGCAATGTAGGTGTGTGTGATACATAATATACGTATTATTATTGATAACTTATTACCGTAATAACAAATAAAGAATTTTTAAAGCTACTAGGGGCCTATATATTTGGAACTATAAAAGTTAGATGCATCATATGTGGTATCATTATAAAGCAAATCACAAGGACTGCCAAAATATATGAAAATATTCAGGGTGTTACTAAAAAATTTTTTATTGCTCAAAATAGGTTCAGTATATTCAACTGTTCACCGAGGCAAAATTGAGGCCCCTTGTCTTACATAAGTTCCCCAAGTTTAATATTTACAGCTTTCATAGGAACCGAGATAAAGAATGATGTGCGACGTTTTCAAACTCGCTTAAATTAATCCCTTAAATATTAAAGGAACTTTCGACAGAAGAAAATTAAAAAAAAATTCTAGAAAATGGGCCATAAAATAAGCAACAAAAATAACACCCCGTATGTATGTTACATTGTGATTTTAGAAGATAATGTATCAAATAAAATCGAAGGACCTTTATATAGCCTATACAATAAAGTTAATTCAAATGTCTTATCTTTTATCGTTCCTGAGATATTTCGAAAAGTTTGTTCAAATTCAAATGTGGCACCACCGCTTCCTATACAATATGGCAACGTAGGACTTTCTTTATTCGACGCATAATACAACGTATTATATGTGTGCAAAATTTCAGCCTCCTAGTTTGAATACGAAATTTCTGAACAAAAAAAATGGCTCCCGTCCGCCAGATTGAATTTATAAAAAACTGGAAAAACCGTTCTGCGGGATCATATTCTAACTTGCCTTCCAAATTTCATCCAGATCGGTCACATAGGGAAGGAGAAATTCTTCAACATACAGACGTATTCAACATATAAAACTATATGACAAATTGTTCGTTATGACCCCCCCGAGCCCACCCCCCCCCCCCCCCCCCCCCCCCCGCGCGGCATCGTGAGACGGCACAAGCATCACCGAGTACAAAAACA
>WYDF02290470.1:19194-29955 GCA_009867245.2 Adranes taylori
CCCGCTTTGAATTGCGTATTAACGGATTAATTTCAATACAAGACACGTACTAAGATGAAATAGAAATAATTCTCAAAACATTAACTCAGTATCTTTCATATACCTATAGGTATTACATACCTATATGGCATATAAAACATAAAAAATCTAATTATAACAAAAAATAAAACACACTCTACATATCTTTCAAACATTATACTCCTCTCTTTTTAATTAATTTCCTTTTCACCTTATCTTATGTTTCCATCATTAATTCCAAACTTTGACTGTTACGCCCAAATACATCATCCAATTGTAAGCCACCTTTTTCTCATGCTCAATTCATGTAGTCTATATATTTCCTCATATCATTCATGCAAGACCTCTCAGCACTCCCACAACGAAATTAGACCGCATTGCAGTAACCCGATCTGATCCCGAATCGTTAAATAATATTCTGAAATAACCCAACCCGAACGACCAGATCACTAACCTTTTGTACAAATTACTAATTCGAGCCAACATAAATTTTCCTAATTTAACTAACTCTCTATGAAGAGCAAAGATTTTTAAAATCTTACAATTATTACCACCACCTTCAATATAGCCCAAAATTATTGTACACCGTTAGGGTTAGATTTTCTCTTTGTACTCCAGTTATGTGCTGGACACAAATGAGCTCTGTGAGTGGATATTTAAATTTACATAGTTGTCTGTATTGTATCAGAAAACACGAAAGCACAAACCCCATAGCAATCTGCTAGCGTAATGGATATTGCGTATGTCATCACATGATTGAGCGGCGCGACTAGCTGTCAAAGGAAATATGTGGTATATAGGCTATAAGTGTCATTTGGTTTGTCATGTAGGAGCGTTGTCACGTTATAAATTACTTCCCGTACTTACAGGAGGCGGCCATATGAATTCGCCAAATCATTTCAAACGCGCCAAAAGAACGTATGTGTTTGCCCGCCTAATGGATATAACACGTTAGGGTTAGATTCGGTTAGGATTAGATGACGCTAGATTAGGTTTCGGATATGTTCATTTATTCTTGTTTATTTTCCTTAAAAAACACGTTTGAAATATGATTTTTTAGGCATGAATGAATTGCTGTGAATTATATTTTCCTATCTAAATTAAGGCACGTTATATAACCAACCAATCGCAGACTTTCTTTTATTGTCCAACACATTGCAAATAGAAAACACGCTAATTATGCGTATATACCAATATATACTTAAACTTTGGTTATGGAGTGGCACATGCCAAATAAGAATCGGAATGCTTTATCGGATTATATACCAGATAACGAACGAATTTTACTTCTTCTTCTTCAACAATATTTTTGGTCTTGACACTAGACCTTTTAACCATTATTATCCGGTAAACGAATTTTACTAATTTTGACATTTAAACGTCACTACGATTAACCTCAATTATTTTCTTCCATTGGTTGTTATTGGTATCCAAAGTCCATCATTAAACAGGACTTCTAGTTTTCAATTAATATAACTTTATCTTTATACAATGGCACGAATTTTGGTTGGAGTGAAACGTGTAATCGACTATGCTGTAAAAGTAAGTCATGTTTTGATACACATTTTTCTTGTTATACAGGGCTATATAGTAAATAAACTTCAGATCTGAAGTAGTTGTTTCTCGTAAGAGACATTTTTCAGAGCGAATATATTGTTTCATTGTTTTGCCACGGGAATCAATTTTCAGACTTAAAACCCTTATTTTGACAGTACCTTTATTTATCTTATAATCTAACTTCGAAATGACTGATCTTTTTTTAGATTCGTGTGAAGCCTGACAAAACTGGAATCGTAACAGATGGCATCAAACATTCGATGAATCCATTTGATGAAATAGCTGTGGAGGAAGCTGTACGCATGAAAGAAAAAAAAATTGCATCTGAAATTATTGCTGTATCTTGTGGTCCTTCACAGAATCAAGAAGTTTTAAGGACGGCTTTGGCCATGGGTGTGGATAAAGGTATACATGTAGAAATTTCTGGACCTGAATATGAAACATTACAGCCTATACATGTATCAAAAATACTTGCAAAACTTGCTGAAAAAGAAAAAGTTGATATGGTGTTTGTTGGAAAACAGGTAATTTTAAATTTGGAACATATATTTGTTAAAATTTAAAATTTTTACGTTACGGTAGAATTTTTTTATATTTCATACTTTTTGAGATTTTGTCAGATGAAGTCTGTGGACATATTGAATCCTGAACACGATTCTCCTATTTTTGTATGTATGTGACTGTTTCCAATTTTCTGTCTGCTAAAGCCCATGAGATTAAAATACATTCAAATTTTTGTACAACAGTTTCTTATTAGAAAGCTTTCTTATATTTGATTTTCGATAACCAGGTTTGATAGTTTAGTTAAACAGATTTTAAAGTTTAAAGACAGTACCTTCATAGATAGTTAGGATATAACAATGCCACCAGCTTCATCCTATCTTTCCAAATTGACTATATTTGTTTTTGGTCGGAAACGAATTAAATTTTGTAGAAAATAAAACTTGTAGAAAGTAAGCTTTGAGTAAATTTTTACCTTCTTCAAGCTACGAAACTTTTTCACTTAGACTGAAGAACACTTAGAGGGTTTATGTTACGTTCGCCACTTTTTGTTTTACTTATCTGTTTTCTGGAAATAGATAACTTGTCAAACGTATTTTCAACGCCTTTGCTATAAAGTACATATTTGGGTCTTTATGAATTTTCAAGCCACTTGTCTATATTATGTTTGAGACCTTCTAGATTTTTTTTAAAGTCCCTGACGAAAACAAAATTTAAACATAATAACAAGCTTAAAACTGCACATATAAATTAACAGGCCTACCAACTTTGAAATATGTAATTATTCGATCTCATTTAATGCACTTTATTCTATACTTATATATAAACGTTTAGCTTTGTCCGTCGGTCTGTCTGGAACGCTTTTGATACTTATATATAAACGTCTAGCTTTGTGAGGAGTAGTATTCTGATTTGCCTGAACCACGACATGATTGAAAAGAATTTATTATTTTTATTTATGTTCATTGTGATTTTTCTTATGCCATTTAATATGTGAAATTAAATGTCAAATTTTGTAATTACATTTAAATAAAGTATGACCTGGTAATGGATAGTCGTTTTACGACGCGTTATCATCTAGTCTACAAATAAATGACCCTAAGCCTACTATTTATACAGAATCAGCTACTCTTATTTTTCAATATTTATTTTTGGCTCTATTAGCCTCAATTAGCAAATAAGAAATTTTCGGCTCACGTATCCTCAATGGCTAGACGCGATAAGAATTCCAAATTTAAATATCACAGATCCCATAAAAATTCAAAAAAAAAACATTAAAATAGTGACGGTGACACTTAATAAAAAGAAACCTTTGAAAGTTTCCAGGTGCTTTTAAAATCATACATAATTGTCTCTCTGTGTCATAAAGTCTCACTAACCTAAGAGTTGACTTACTTATTCTTAAAACGGATAACTACTAAGGCAAATTTAACGGTTACCTTAATTACTTTAATTTTAAATGTCTAACAGCTCAAAAAACACGGACTACTGGTACCCCCTTATTACCTTACGAAAGTTATTAAAACCTATATTATATAAACCCCCTTCTTACCTTACAAAAATTAAAAATTGTTAAAACCCTATATTATAATGACAACCCCCACCCTCTTCCCTTTTTTACAACTCTTATGGAAGCGATAAATAAAATATAATAATTACTACTGACTAAGCTAGATGAAGGAATTGAAATAAAATCCTAAGTAACAAAATTATAACTACATGATGCGCCAAAATTAAAAGATAGAAATTATACGTTCTGCAAAGATAATATGTCCCCAGTAAAGTTCCAACGCTGATCCCGATGGCTGGCTGGTGGACGGTTCCACAGATGTTGCTATTTGAAGAATTGGTGAACCTTCAACAGCTCTCTAAGCCTTCGCCAACATTGGCATCCGAGCCTCAGATGCACGTGGTAAATTGATGGGGTCCAAGATGGCTACTTCACACCAATTACCACGTAAACCGATTATTACCAAAATTTGTGATTCGATCCTCTATTAATTTTATATAATAAACATGTAAGTCCGTTTTGTGTACGTCACCGTTTTCCGGGCAAACCATCATTAGCCATACAGCGACCAAATTCACACCATATATTCGTCATAACACGGGGATGGTTTATAGATATACACATCTGGGAAAAACGGAAACATAGGAATACGGGAACACATACTCAGACCATATATTCGTCATAACACGGGAATGGCTGTTAAACACTGGAATGCAGGATTACGGGAATATAGGAACACATACTTAGACCATATTCAGACCATATATTCGTAATAGCATGTGAATGGTTTTTCAATACGGGAACAGGGGAAGACGGGAACACGTTTACACGGGAATCCGGGAACACGATATATAAAAATCTAATGTCGGTCGGTGCGTCAACATTTTTCGGACAAACCATCTACAAACCATAGCGGCCCTCTTCAGATCATATATTCGCTATAACATAGAATGCGTTTTAAATAGAGGAATGCGTGAATACGGAAACACATACTTGTGTTTTTAAACACAGGAATGCGGGAAAAAGGGAACACGGGAATAAGGGAACACATATTCAAATTATATTCGGACCATATATTTGTAATAACACGGGAATGGTTTTTGAACACGGGAATATTGGAATACGTTTACTACGGAATATGGACACTATATACGATAACAATGGCAAATTGACATTGTTAGCGTATATAATAAACATATATGTATTCTTTTCATGGTGTGAACTTTTAGGACATGTGACTTTTTAATAATGTTTTTGTAAAGTTTCGACCTATAGCCTGATGATGATATTTGAATATTGAAAACGTTTGTAATGAAAAGTTAGTTTCATTTATTATACAATTTTTGGTCACCTGTCTACAACAATTTTATACATTAGATTATTTATTCCGTTAAGTTAGATAGTAGTTGGTAGCGAACAAGGATGACACTAAGTGTGTCTAATGGATATTAATAAAGTTGGTAGTATTGTATTGTCATGTCAAATTTTCTGAATTTCAAATTCTGTATGTTAAAAAAGTAGAACTTATTGCTTGTTATTTTTTAACAAACTTTTCATATAAACGATTTTCTTGGTATGTAAGAATTCTTAAGAAAAGAACACAGTTAAAATGTCTGCAGAAATGTGTTTCAAACTTGAGATTGCACAGGCTTATATACATTTCTAGGCAGTTAGGTAACAATTTACAGAATTTCCACTGTAAATTTTAAAAACATTTAAAACTTTTCTTTTATACTCTGAACTTTCTTTTTTCTTCGTTGGATGTTCAGATATTTTATTTCATGTTTCTTTTTGTTCTACCACAAGCCTGTTCATCTTTGACTATAGTATAACTTCAGCGACAAAAGTTGAGAGAAAACCATTTTATAGTAAAATGGTTAAACTTTGAAAGGCTGTTTTGAGATATCTTGAATAAAATTGTATACATTGCATTTTATATATTTTACAATTTTATGCTTTTCAATAATGAATGATACAATTCAATAATTAATTTGATTTTTCTTTGTTTCAGGTAAGTCTATTTACAGACTAATATCATAAAACAATCTATAGAAGGTATTCTGGCTCAAGATAGTAAGTGGAACCATATTTTACAAATTAATGTATTATTTTCCCTATATGAAATTGATAATATACGAGGTGTGTTTTTAAAGTAAGTACCGTTTTGTATTTCGCGCGCTAGATAGCTGCGATTGGCATCCTGCGCATGCGCGGTGTGTACCTACATCTGTTTGTAAGCCATATACGCTATTTCCGAAACATTTGACCGTGTTTAGATTTGCTTTTGAGTATTTAAAATGTCTCCTCCGATTGTGAATACCACCGACTGTGACATACGCGCTGTGATTCGCTTTCTTAGTGGTAAAGATGTGAAACCAGCTGAAACTCATCGTGAGATCAGTAAAAAATATTATGAGCGATAGAATGGTACGGAAATGGGTTAGAGCATTTAATGATGGCCGCACGAATTTTCATGATGAGGAACGATGTGGGCGACCTTTTGTAATTACAGAGAATGTGATGCAGAAAGTTGACGAAAAAGTGAAAGAGAACAGACGCTTTACAATTTCGTCGTTATCTGATAACTTTCCTAAAATTTCAAGAAGTGTTCTCCATGATATTGTGGCCGATTGCTTGAATTATCGAAAGTTGTGTTCACGTTGGGTACCGAACTGAGATGCATAAAACCAAACGTTTAGCTTCTATGTATGATGGAAAAATTGTTAGGATGATTTCATTCCGTATTCCACCAGCAAAAATAGAAAGTAAAAATAGCGAATTTGATTTATGATATTAATTTGATCTTCTGATTGGATTTCTCGGCTTCGCAGTGGCCGAAGTAATGCGGAATAATCGTCCGTACTGTACTTAACGGGTTTCTTTGTAGAGCGATCCCTTGCCTGGAGTGGGGGGGGGGGGTTATGACACATCGTCTGAAACTGTAACTGGTAGCGGGGGATGTGGACTCTTCTTGCTGCTTCGGTGTGGAGTGGATGGAATGGGTACGTCTAGCTTGACAACCTAGCTTGATTGGTGTCTCTGGCATCTTCGTTGGTGTTAGCTTGACGTTTGACGTCCCTCTTCTTCTGACGTTGACCTCCTCGTTTCCGCATTGACGAAGTAATTTGTCAATGAAGGATTATGAAGTATTGATATAAGAGAAGAATTTAAGATTAGGTGCTGTTAAGAGAACGAAAGATTCAGCAGAAAATAATGAATGGAATATCTATGTACACTTGACCTGATGTTGTTAGAATTGCGTATATCTACAACCTCTGGTGTACCTCTAAGATACGATAACCCCGTGCCAATTATATGCAAAAATTTAAAGGACAGACAAGCGAATGAAAAACAAAATATGTTATTAATTCAATAAAAAGAAATTATATCAAAAAGTAAAATACAAGAAAAAAGGACAAATGAAACTTCTGATCGCTTTATTTGAGCAAAACTTAGAAATGCAATCTTGTAGATAAATTCATCAATACCAACAATCTTCTGCAATCTTCTGTGCTTCAATCTTCTGTTACAAATCCACCATAGACGTAATAAAAGAATACGTGATATTGTCGTGATATTTGTGGCAGTCTAGCGAGGTGAGTTTTCTTCCTAGATAAATAACTTCCAAATTCCCTGAGATTACCCACCCGACTACAAAAGATATTGAAAATATAATTTATTTCTTCACTATATTTAATTAGGTAATTCAGAATGAAAAATCAGGTTAACACTTTAAATAATAAAACTGATTTTTATTCAATATATTCATCAAAAGAATAATTCGCATGCAATAAAATTTAACACCAATTCTTAAATAGAAAAATTAATTGCCAATATATCTTGAGCAGTTAATTAGTTCATAAGGTTTGTTTTGTTTGATTAAAATTAGTGACAAGAATAAATCAAATGTTAATTTGTTTCAGATTTATTTAAAGTAGTCAATAAATATTTAATATATTAACTTACAATTGATCTGCATATATTTGGGCACTATACTTTGGCTTATTTGTATTTTTAAGTAATTCGACATTCAACTGAGCTTCAGAGTGAAAGAAATTGCTTTTATTAGACACTTTCCCTGCTATTATCATTTCATTTCTTCCGATTAAAAACTCCGATTAAATGTTTCATTTCTCCTACTTTTCCTACTCTGCGTCTGCGTCACAAAGCACCTCGTACCTTGAGTCTGCACGGCTTTCTATTTCATACCCCCAATCAACAAAGTGCAGGTGTTCCACTAGTTCACGACGACAATAAATAATCGATATAAGAATATTCTAGATAGTTACGAAACGAAATTAATTATAATTGTTCCCGTTTGAAGCGTTTAATTTATACAGTAATGATGAAGTTATATTTATATGACATCTATTTATTAGTTTAAATAATTTTAATTTATACAATTAATTTGATTGATTATTACAGTGGATACAATAATATGAAATTCAAGCCTATTTTCCATTTTACAATATTAAAGATATGTTTAATTTATGTGATTCCCAATACTTTGTGTCCAGTATATATAGTACACTTAAAGTAAACTGTCTGGTAATACCAGACACGATACGTTAAAATTCCTATTAAGTTTTATTTTAATATTCAAACAGATTTCTACAACTTTTATCTTTTACATAATTTATTAATTTAAAATTCATTTTCCATCCTAACTGAAAACGATTTCCTAATGAAATTTAATTAAATTTTCAAAACAATTTGATGAAATCCGTTCACCCACAACGGCGCACACAATATGGCCATATTCTCCGACTGAAACGCCGCGGAGTCAACTCTCGAACATTCCGTCTTATGCATAATTGAGAACGTCACATAAATGTGTTAACCCCTTGAAAAATGAAGCAGTAAAAACACATAGCTCTATAGAAATTCTTAAGGGCAAATTACTTTTCGACGTTTGTAACAGAGAACGAAGGAATATACGTGTACGTATATATATGTTCCTCTGCTAATTCTCAAAGTCCCTTTATGAAGAAAATTCTGTTATTATGCTCTTTTAACACATCACGTAGTTCTGTACTGAAAGTCTCGTGATTGTGCTCCGCAAATATCGTAGTAGAGATTTTCTTTGGTGAGCGCTGCAGGTTAATGAATTATCTTCCTGTAATTTCTATTAAAATTGTTTTTATCGTGATTTTTCTCGAAATGAATTTTGCTGTGCTAATCCAAAATTACGTTTCTGGCAAAAGTTAGTAATTTTAAATTTTTAGCTGCCTAGGACAGAGGCTAGTAAATAATATAAATCGCTTACCCTATACATTTTTAGAATCCATGAATCCCCCGATCCCCGTACTTGCCGACGGCGCGGACAGCGAAGCTGTCCGCTTTGCCGCGGCCTACTGCCGAGCTTGACTTTTTCGCTCAACTGTATAAAACTATTATTTTTTTTGAACTGCGTATAATTAATGAAATGTACTTTAGCGCTTTTCACATCGCATATTATAAGAAGGCCCATTGGACTTTGACTTGATTAGCTCAAGTATGGACCCATGTTAAAACATGATCTATGTCTTCATTTGACGTGAAAATAAAATGTTGTCAAGTATATTGTATTTGAATATCTATGGAAAGACGATAGTATAAAATGCCATATCTCCTGAAAAATTCAACCAATTTGTGTAATTTCAACAATAGAAGATAAATAAAAGAATAGGAAGTAATTTATAACAGGTAGGTGCAAATAAGTACTTTTTATTTGATGAAGAATACTTGTTTGACTCAATTACTTGATTGATAAAATGCGATATTTCTGTTGACATCCAATTCTAAACTAGTCCCAATGAGCAGTTTTAAAGTAAGGAGGATTTATTTTATTACACAGTCCTAAAAGGTATAATATATTTTGAACAAACTTTTGCAACAAATTTCTACATAAATATGTTGGATATCACCGATATTCATAACTCTATTATTTTAATAGAGTTATGAATATCTGGATGTAAAATAGACACTTTTATGGATAAAAATTAAAGATTGAAGACTGTTTTTAAATTCTAGTCTAAAACCTTGATTCGATATGGTACCCTTTCCACGTAATAAATTATTAAATGATTTTAAGGATCATTCTGGGACCTGTGCATGATTTCTCAAAAAATTCAAAATGATTCACCTGTTTTTCACCTGTAATGATATTAGAAAAAAAAAATCAAAAATATACTTTGTTATTAATATTGAAGATTTGTAATTTTTATGTAAATAAAGAAAAGAATGTTCCTTTTTCGATGGCAAGAATGATCGCATCAAGCTTTCCATGTACTCTTAAATGTGGGCTAATTTTTACCCACTTTACCTAACAAAAACTATTTCTGATAAGTTTGCGCATTCCCTAAAATTAAACATGCACTAGCAAAACATAGTGAATCAAACTTAATAGTCAGGGTACGTCAAAAACGTTGATTTTGAACGTTGATTTTGGTCTAAGAGTAAAGCACCCTTATTTTGAAAAATATCGAGAAATGTTATTTGGAAAAGTTATGTAGAATTAAAAATTAAACCTAAAGTTAAAATCATGGCCACGTAAACCACGTTTGACTGTTTCGGACATGAAACCCCACAAAATAAACATCTGCCGAATTCGTGACATTAAGTTTTTTGATATTTAATTAATCACTATTAATAAACATTATTTTCTTGTCACAATAGTGTATTATTTTGATTAATGTAATGTTTTAACCAAAAATAATTAAAACTTTGCACCAAAAATTTTAAGTTTGTTTTTTAAAAACTAACCGTCAGTCAAAATAATATCTGGTCAAATTTTAATTTTATACATTTATCTAATAAATAATTGTTTACAGGAAGTTGTTGATTTATCATTTCCAACAAATTTTATGGGTTGATTCTATTCATAGAAATAAAAATTAAATATGGTTTAGGTGGCCAAGATTTTAAATTTAAGTTTATTTTTTAATTCTAAACAACTTTTCCAAATAACATTTCTCGATATTTTTTAAAATATGAGTATTTAACTCTTACGCCAAAATCAAGTTTTTTTTACTTGCCCTGTATATTACGTGTCATTTTCTATATTTTGCTAATGCATCTTTAATTTTAGGTAATGCATGTGTAGCTTTTTTTCGTAAACCTCATAATACAATAATTTCCAATGTAGTGCGCAATTTTTGCCGGTGACACTTTGCCAGTGACACTATGACACTATA
>WYDF02290471.1:0-16302 GCA_009867245.2 Adranes taylori
AGCATCATCGCAATTTTTCAATTCAAAATTACATAATTTTGTACATAATGGAAAGACAATTAACGTCAATTTCCATTCTTGTTGCAAACGCTCTAATTATAATATAAATGGCTATAAGTCGGTAACCTTATGTTAAAAGTATAGTGTTATGTATAGAGACTCCTACTAAAATTTTACCTAGTTTTATAAAATGTAATAATATATATTCTATTATTATTTCTAGTATTACTTCTATTTTAAAACCTCTGTGTTATATACAATATATAAATTTCTAAGGTACTTAAGTGGAATGAATTCTAGTGAAGATTTCACGAAATTAATTAGTTATTATTACTAATTAAACACTATTCATTAAAACATATATGGAAAAAAGCAATGTGTACATCGGATACATCAAATATTGTCATTATCTAGAAACTTTCACTCGTAGATAAAATGAACAATAAAGACTAACAAATTTATATCAACAATAAAATTATTTTAGAGAACATTACTAATGAAGATAATATGACATGCCTTTGCGCAATATGTGTAACATAAAAAAATATTGTTGTTACATTACATTTTAAAAACATCATATTTAGCAGTACGTGCAAATATTTCATATCAAATAATGCAAGGTAAAGAAATTTGATAGGATTGTTAGATTAGCTCCTAATTTACAGTACCGGATACACCTGGATTTTAACTTAACATCGATCCGGCTAATATTTTATTCCGATATACCGGAGAAATCACTTCAATCAGCACATATAAAATTGATTTCATAAATCTGACCTTACCTCACACTTTCTGTTCCATCACATCCGACAGCAGCAATATCAAACTTATAATTTCTTCTCTTTTCGCAATTCAGTACTCTTCGAGCACGCAATTCGGCGAACCCGTTCTCTTTCGGAATGATTTCAAATGGTGCTTCTCCATGATGTTTGTTCACTATGCGAAAAGAGCATACCTCGCCCCCAATAGCCCTGATGGCAGGTGTCACTTCAACAAGGGTCTCATTTTCTTTAACCAATCCATGATAACCGTTATCAAGATTGTCAATGTCTAATTTGAGCTCTGAAATATAACACCGACTAGTATCATTTCAATGTTTACATTTCTATTTTTAATGTTATTTGTATGGTGGAGAAAAGTTCAAGGTAAATTCTTTCAAAAATGAAAACACATCGATTTGATAAAACTAACGGAAATGATGTCACTATTTTAGGAAACAGGATCGAAATACGTTCTAAAAAAATCTAGGTGACATTAATGGGATGTAATTTAGGAAGACACGGGATTTATTTATAAATCGAAATAAGAAATGTTGACAAATGTTTTGGGGCGATGTGACGCCATTTTGAATCGGTACACCTGTCTAGGTAAACTAAATTGTTTTTCTTTTAAAAACTTTCAAATAATGTAAATTATTAGACGAAAGAAAGCTATAAGGTGTTGCGAACAAACTCTCATGCAAAAACCATTAACAATTAATTATGTTTTCTCTTTCCCTAAAACGGGAGTTCCGTAAAGGAAGTGTAAATAGGTGAACTGCTTTACCTCCTTCAGTATCGTAAGATTCCTCAGAAGCACTACACGAACTTAACAATAAAATAGCGAAGAACTTAAACACTATCATTGTTCTATAGTCCATTTGTAAAAAAAATCACACATGCACTTTTACGCCAAGTATTCGTACTTTTTCATATCAGTTTGCTTAAAAACTTGTCTAATATGGACGGCAGCAAGTTTTCATTGACCAATCGCTGGTTTCAAATGATGCGAGCGCCATCTAGGAATGCATTAGTTCGGGTACACACCTTTCTTAAATCTGTATGAAAAATAAGATACGAGAGGCATATAAAAAAATCATGTGTTTCATCTATAGGGATTGATTAAAAAACTATTGAATTTAATTTATTTATTTGCTGAGAATAGTAACAATGAATACAGGTAACATGGTTTTTTGACTGTTTCTAAATCTATAAATTAGTCTATCATAATTTTAGTGCAATAATTAAATTCGTTCCTAGCTATATCGCGTGTTCATACATTTTAATACAATTATTTCAAATTAGAAATGTTTCTAATGTGAAAAACGAAATATGCAAAATAGTTCAGCATTAATATTTGCATAAACTATGTACCTAATTTTAATAATCGATTATATCTTTTAACGCCATTTAAGTTATAATGAAACTGAGAACACAATATGGCGTACCTTAGTTACTTGTTTCGACGTTTGATGTAATTAAAATTACAATAATATTAGTACAAAATTGTTTATAAATTTCGTGCTTTCGATATAATAAAAATTTTATTTAATAATTTATTAAAGCTTAAAAATCTTTTTGCTTTCGTAAAGTCCTATACGCTCCTACCTATTACGTATTATTGATTTGATTGAGACTGATTTTTATTAGCAATGATGTTCAAATATAACTAATTTAGTTTGTACTCTTCCTTTAATTCACAACAACAAATGTTTTTTTTATCTATTTTAGCAATCTGCTTGATATTTTACAGTGTTATTAAATTCACTTATACATGTCGTCACTATACACAGAATAAAAGAGATTTAAGACTAGTTACACATCACCTCTTAGTGGTACCGTCTATATATTCAGTATTTTTGAGGCTGCTCCCCACCACTACCCGCTTCACAGTAATTTTCTCAAAGCAGACTACCTTTTGTAAACATTGGCAGTTATATTATCCTATTTACTGCGTATCAGAAGAAATAGAGCACAGCCTTTTACGAATCCAACTAATTGTATCTCATTAGTTTTTAATGCAATAATCATTCTACTCTTTGACATGCAATAATCATTCTACTTTTTTGGAAATATATGGTGAATCTTGTGGAAATATATGGTTGTACCTATGTTTTGAAACAGTTGTTATCCAAAATATCATGATTCAAAGAGGTTGTGTTTCATGTATTGTCATGGTGATGCAATTTTTAATCCGAAATCATAAGGGGGTTATTGAAGTTCGTTCGCGTGGTTCGCGAATATGTGGTGGGCTCCATTCTGAATTTATTTTTACGCATTCTTAAAGTTATTAATCTTTTAATATTATGAAAATGCTTTTGTTATAAATCGTTTCAATTTTAAAAATTATTTATATGTGTTTTTCCGTTAATATTGTTATATTCGTTTGAATTTTTGACGATCCTCGTGGGTCTATCATTTAGTGTTTTTTTTTTGGACGCTTTTTTAGTTAGCGATAGGCCCTTTGATGGCGGAAATGTGCCAACAATAAATATCTAATATTCAAAAAAAGAATACGGGATTATTCATTAGCCATCATTCTGTGTGATATTTCTTTTTGTATAATGCGCCAATTCAAACAAATTTTTTATTTTAGCACATATTTTAGCGAACCAATTTTCCGTTTTAAAATCTGTGTAAAAATATAGAAAACCATTTGAACTGCTTTCAATAGTACACAATGTAAATAAAATTCAAGTATAATATGCAATTAGTAGATGGTTTCGGAATCTGCATAAAAGAAAGCACAAAATCACTTCGACAAACTAATCTTTAAACAAATCGAAAAACTTATCAATTGATATTAATGTGTAGAAAAATTTTAAATTTCGTTCAACTTGGGGTTATATTACAAAAATGAGATGTATTAAAGATAAATTGACGTACTGGCGTCACTAATTTGTTATTTTCCGCGACTAGTTTCAAAACGACAGCTTTATTGTCAAACGGTCACTGATTTGTTTTGACTTTAGGTTATAGATGTCATCTTCTTCGTTCGTTGTCGATTTCCGTCATCACTCTGTTACTCTGTGCTTTTTCCATTGTTGTAATGTTTGTAGTTTTATTTAATAAATTTTCTGCAATTTTCGGTTGGTCTGTTTTTGTGTAAGATTTCAAGTGGTGTCAGCAGACTATCGACTTTACATTGTGTTAGTTTATTTACTATATCTTAATTTATGTTGTGTTTATAAATTCTGATGTTCTTTTATTTCAATTGTTTTGATAGTGGTCATTGTTTATTCTATTGTTTTATTCCAATTTATATAGCTCTTTGACTGGACGGAACAAATGTCAATTTAAATAAATTTACAATTTGAATATCAAAAATATATTTTCGCATTTTTTATTGTATTCCATGCGACTTCGGATTCTATAGAAAATATGCAAATCGTATGATCGTAGTTGTTTGCATGCTGTAATAGACTATACGATTGCAAATTTTCAGTCGCCTTTGCTGAGTTTCCGAATTTCCGTCATTATGTTTCAATCAAGCTCAAATTGTTTGGAGATCTCGCAACAAAAATCACACATCTATGTGCCAAAGTTCATTGGAACCGGTTCGATAGAGACTAAGCTATTGTCTGCTTTCAAAGGTCATGTACTGAAGGGATCTGGTGTAGACAGTTCTTCGTGGGTTGAGCGTGGGTAGATAGTTCCTCCGCAGGACATGCTCCAGGCAGAGATTGAAGAGGATCGTCGACAGTGCATCTCCTTGTCGCAGCCCTCTTCGCACCTCAAATTCCCTTGTTAACTGCCCCTGGATCTTGATTCTGGCCCTAGTGGAACGTAATGCTATATATACCAGACTAATGAGCTTCTTTGGCACTCTCGTCTCTTCCAATATTACTTGCAGTTTGAACCTCCTAACACTATCATATGCCTCTTTGTAGACAATGTAGAGTTGGTGTAAGCTGACATTATACTCGCAGCACTTCTCCAGAATCAGCCGTAATGACAGGATGTACTCCGATATTGACCTGTTGCGCCGAAACCCACACTGTCTTCGCCTAATTCCTTCTCCTCATATGTCTCAAGCCTCCTTGCCAGTACCTTCGAAAATATCCAGTATGCAACGCTCAAAAGGGAAATCCCACGATACTTACTGCGAATCATCTTGTCATTCTTTTTGTGGATGGGACAGATCACCGCTGTGTTCCAATATTCTGGTATGTCTTCGCTTTCCCATACTGAACGAATGAGAGTGTACATACTGTCGCTTACCTCCACCCCACCATACTTGAAGAGGCCATCCTCTCCTGGCGCGCGGCTTTTGTGCATAAAAGAGATCGCGTCTTGCACCTCTTTTTGAATCAACCCCCTCTTTGCCAGCGTTGTCCATCCGGCCATCCCTCACCAGGTCTGGTGGTTCCGGGGTTCCTTCCTCTGCAACATTCAAAAGATTTTCAAAATATTCTACACATCTCTCCATTATCCCGCTCTCATTTCCGATGAAGTTAGCAGCTTTGTTCTTACAAAATGTTGTTCATAACTGGAAACCTTTCTTGATTTCCCTTGTTCTTCCCATCTAAAACTGAAACAAATTTTGCGATATCAGCAAAACCGTTGCAGATAAGAGACGAAGTAAACTTCGATAGTAGTACTTTGTAGATTGTTCTGTTTCTATTGAAAATAATTTTTTGTAAGATAAATTGTTAGCTATTACAAGCTGTTAATATTTTTTGGAACTCTTCGACCCTTTCTCTCGAAGAAGCCTTAAGTAGTTACAAAATCGTGAATCGATCGATTCTTTTGTGTATAAGCGATATAGGGCGTTTATAAAAATGGAATATTAAAATTCAGGTTAACATGACCTTGAAAAAAGTGCATTATATAAAATAAATTCAGGTGTGTGAAAGCTGGATAAATAAAAGTAGGGCAACGAAAATAACCCTATACATAGGAAAATTTACATAGGAAAAACAATATATAAATAGGATAAACAAACAAATATACAAAGGAAAAACAAACAGGTTTATATAAACAAATGTCAATTTGTATTAATTGGCATGCAGTTGATGTGACAAAATATACACAGAAAAAACAATGAGGTGACAAAATATGGAATTTCATGAACACAATAGAGAGAACATCAATACGCACTTCGCAGACTAGACTCCTATCACTCACACTACTCAAAGCATCTAATCAACAATGATCATCCAAATAAACAATAGAATGACCATTATAAAATACAACCACAAAAAATCGTAGACGTGATCGCCACCCCATCTTTCATATACTGGAAGTCCTACGTTTTGTTTCATCTCGCATAAAACAAAAGTTGAAGCTTTTAATTTTGACTGTCACCTTATAACTCATCTATTAAATTCAGTTAGCACAATCGTTTTTTTGGCGACCGCTTTGGCGCGACCTCCTGCCGTTTTCACATTTTCCCGCGCCCGCTTTGCGCAAAATTGAAATCCCTGGGTCTTACGCATGTTCCCCAAGTTTTATTTGTTTAACTTTCATAGGAACTGAGACATTTAATGTAGTACAATAGCCGTTTTCGAGAAAATGGAACGCAAATTTTACAAAACAAAAAATACGTAAATACGTAAATACTGTAAATACGTTAAATTGTAATTTTACAAAAAAATATTTCAAATAAAATTGAACGAGCTTTTGGTAGCTATATAATAAAGTTTATTCAAGTATTCTATTTTCATTCTATCTCCTGAGATATATACTAAAGTTGGTAAAATTTTAACTTGGCAACGTCGCGTTCTACACAAGTTTCAGGCATGGTACTAATTTCTTTCGACGCATAATACAAGAATCTATATGCGATAAAAATTTCAGTGTTCTACTTTTAAAACTGAATTTCTGAATAAAATTATCATTTTGAACCGCTCCCAAAATTATAAAGTGCACCCGCCGCTGATAACAACATTTATTTAATTGAAAAAGCACCAAGTTATATGTCTTATAGTCATATAGGTCTCATAAAACGTAAAATATATTTTCCTGTAACTTTGTATATATGTGCTATTATTTACATGTATATATGACTGTTGAATGTCGGTTGCCATGGCGACAAGTTGCGTGTTTTTAAGTTATTAAGGGTCATATGTTTGAAACGATTAGAGTTAGACTCATCATATGTGGTATCATTTAGAATTTCAAGGGATATTGAAATGTATAAAAATATACAGGCTGTTACTAAAAAGTTTTTTGAAAAAAATTTTATTGCTCAAAATCAGTTCAGTATATTCAGTTGTTCACATCGCATTGGTACTATTGAGGCTTCTCAGCCATACATATGCTTCCTGAGTTACTTTTTTTCCAACTTTCATAGGAACCGAGATATTTAGGGCAGACAATTTTTTTTTTGTCAAATTACTCCGATACTAAGTCGTCCGTTTTTTTTAAACTCACTTAATCCCTTAAATATTAAAGGAGCTGTCGATACAAGATATTTAAAAAAAAATTACTGCGAAACTTTTCGAGAAAATGGCCGCAGAGTTAAAAAAACAGCCTGTATATATGTTAAATTGTGATTTTAGAAAAAAATGTTTCAAATAAAATCTAAGGGGCTTTAGGTAGACTATAAAAGGAAGTTTATTCAAATGTCCTATCGTTTATAGTTTTGAGAATATATTGAAAATAATTTTCAAACTTTGAAGGTGGCAACGTCGCGTTCTGTAAAAGACAGAGACATTGGACTTCTTTTGTTTGACGCATAATATGAGCCACTATATGTGTGCAAAATTTCAGCCTAGTTTAAAAATTGAATATTTTGTGAAAAAAATGGCGCATTCCGCATATTAAATTTACAAAAAATTAAAAAATCACTTTTGCGGAACATTTATGTGTACCTTATCTATATGGTATATGAAAGATAAAAATCTAGAAAGAAAAGAAAAATTACAAATTTACCGAAATTTACAAACACAAAATAAATTATGGTTACTAAACGAACAAACACAATGTAAATTCGATAGCCTGCTAACATCACTTAAAATCTTACACAAAAAACAGACTACCTAAAAACTACATTACAACCAAAAAATACAATAAACAAAACATTATAACGGTGTAAAAAGCACATAGCAACAGAGTCACGGGGAAAACCGACAATGAACGAAGAAGAACACATCAAAACAAAACAGTTACCATCTGACGATGAAGCTGTTGCTTACAAACTAGTCGCGGAAAACAACAAATTAGTGACTCCGGTACGTAAATTTATCTTTAGTAATTTATTATGGATCACGTTATAAAGTAATATTCAAAAAACGTAATGGTTTAATAATTAATTTTATAATTCTTTTCATTCAACTGTGCCCTATTTCTAATAGTTTTCAATGAAAAAGTTTATTGATTTTTAAACAATCTTTTATCAACACTAATTGTTTGGAGTATACAATCTATTGAAGAGAAACTAATTAGGTTTAGGTTTCCTCCGTGTCTCTTGTACGGCTGCTACGATACTTTTGACAGCTTCCTCGTGGCCCTCAAAACTATCCGCTTTTCGGATAGGTGTAGGCGCTGGTGGTGCACTTAGTTTCTGGCAGACGTGTCGTGGACCAGGTGTGCTAATTTGCGTTACCTGCGGCTGTTGCTAAAATATAAAACATTTTATCTTTATATTAAATTCATAATTTCACAATATGCGGAAATTGATCACAGGCTGAACGGGAATTGATCACGAGACATGCAACAGAACGACGGTCTCGTCTAATTACATGTGTTAGATTCTGTAAAACATTTATGCAAATGTCTCTGAACGCTCTCCACACGGTGAGGTTTCATCCCCTTTATAGTGGTGTCTGATTGTGGATGGGCTCTTGCAGCTCATAAATTACATAGTAATTTGTTCAGGACAATGCGTGACAAAGACTCGTGTTAGAACCAAGATATTTATTTCATTGGGCATGTAAATTATTGTTATCTCAAGCCACGGTAAATCAATTCCTAGGGCCTTATGCGTAGAGCATGTAGCATTGATGAAAATTGGACAACAAACGACGGTCTTAAAATTAACTTTAAGTCGAAGAAGGAATTTGGACGATTTCTAGAGATCGCATAGAGTTTCACGGTACTGAACTATTACTGCATGAATAAGTAAAACTTGTTGGAGTAATAATCGATTCCAAAATTACATAGAACCTGGCAAACAATAGAACCATTAATGAATCGTTTATAATAATAAATGGTTATACATAAATCGCTTTAAAGTAAATAGACTAAAAATAACAAAGAAAATAAACTCGAACATTTCAGGAAACAAAATATTAGACAAAAACTTGAAGTAGATGTAGACATAAAAACGAAACCTACTGATTCTAGAACAAAATTTGCTCAAAAATGAGTAATTGAAGTGGAGGAGGAGGAGGGGGGTGCATGATGACGTTGGTAATGCCGATTTCAGAATCATTGCTTGTCAGGGGTACTCTACTTTCGCCGAGAGATGGTGCTAGTTGTACAGAAAATGCTAAATATACAGGCCAGTTTTTAAAATAAAACTGTAAGTCAAGTACGTTTCTTTGAATGCAATTTATATGTAATTAAACTTTTGATCCATTGAAAGAAATGTGTGGTCTCCCAAAAGCGAGGAGAAACAGGTGAAGCAAAATCAAAAGAAATATTAATGTACTGAAGAGTTGACTGGACTTCACCGCGACGCGTGAAGTAAAGTAGATCTTCATAATCAAAATAGAAATAATTGATTGTATAAACAGAAATAATTGTTGGGGGCCATAAGTAATAAGTGAAAAAATGTACATCAGTAGGGCAATAAAAATGTCGTACTAAATTTGTACTTGGCATTTTGCGAACCCAAAATAAAAGCGAAATTTATGTGATTTATTGCAAAAAGAGATAAAAGTCGTGCATTTTTTAATAATACGAAAGGTTAAGTAATGTGAAGTAATTATAATTGGTTAACGAATACTTTTAAGTAACCTCAAAAGCGAGTTGTTATGGGATATGGTCAAATGTGGATTATTCAAAAGGTAGTATAAAAGACCAGCTAAACTGAAGGAAATTAAATTTTAGTAATCGTAATATAATGACAACTCTGCATATAATGTAATAAAATGACAACTTTGAACATCGCCTTTGAAATTTATGTGAATCGAATCTGAACCAACTTTTTGATTTTGTCGCCTACCATTCGTATTCTACCTGTTATGTCACTTAATATTTATTTCGACTCCGCATCGGCATTTGGAGATCTAAGTCTCTTGCATTGTGTTATTTCGCTTGCATTTTCATTCATATACAGAGTGGATCAAAAGTTTAATTATATATAAATTCCATAGTTTCTTTTTTAACACTGTCCTGTATATTTACCATATTTGGTACAACTAGCACCATCTCGCGAAGCAAGTAGAGTACCCCTGACAAGCAACGACACAGAAATCTGCATTATCAACGTCATCTTGTCCCTCGCTACTATTACACATTTTTGAGTAAATTCTGTCCTAGAATCCTTAATTTTCCTGTACTATTTGCCCTGTTTCTCTAACGTACAAAGAAATTTTGAAGTTACCATAGACTACAGTTTGGACAATGGGCAGGAATGACATCTGTAACTATTCATAACCTGTTCTAACCTGGTTTTTAGCTGGATCTAAAAGATATGAGACAATTGGAATATACAAAAATTTAATAAAAAAGCAGAATGTGTAGCCATTTTTAGCCCTTTATACAGATTAGTTATTTAGTTCAACCGTAAATAAATAGTAAGATAGGTAACTTAAGGAAAAGATATTACCCATGCATGTTGTTGTTGCTGCTGAAGCTGGTGTTGTTGTTGTTGTGATGGCCTTCTCTTGGGCGGAAAAGTTTCCCAACTTCGTTTATTTTGAGTAATACTTCCACCCTTATTGCGCTGATTTATAACAACAACTAAAGTCTTGTCAGGTACGTTTGATACACCATCAATACTTGATCTAGATGGAAAAATATGAACAAAAATATGGAAACGAGTTTTATGGCAAATATCTGCATTTACATTTTGCAAATTGAATGGATTCGTTTATTTCTTACCTTTGGATTTCTTACAGAATGAAGTAAAGTGAGCGCAGATTTAGTGTACGTTAGATGCAACAATGACTAATTTATGGACTGTATTAATCTAGCACTTACTCCTGAGTAAAAATATTGTTAATCTGCTATTTAAACCAAATGAGCAAATTTCGCAAATGTGCGAATGTTTATCGATTGTAAAACACTAATTTCCACTATTAATCATCTGTATATCCAAAATGCGAGGGTTAGCTATCCATCTTTTTTGCAATACACGTTATTTTTAAAAGGCAAAAAACGATAATTGTTGGACTTACAATATAGGCAACCCAATCTACTATGATAAATGGGATGCATATCTGTAATTCAGCCATTGATATATTTTACAGAGAGATTAACTTATGTAAATTGAAACTACAACGGAGTAACCTAAACACAAATTTTAATTTTATTAGTCACTAATGTTATTTTGTAAAATCTATTGTAGTAAGAAACTGGTGTAGAAACTCTGCTATTGCTAGATTGTGATAAATGTTTTTATGTCAACAGATATCAATTACAAGCTTGGGGATGAAATCCATCTGCTCAGCTGTAAAGTGATTACTGTAAAGTATCACTTTACAGCTGTTTACAGTAAAGTGATTACTGTAAAGTATCACTTTACAGCTGTAAAGTGATTACAGCTGGCCAATAAAATTAGAACCTGCTTCTACTTGACTCCATCCTCCGTAAGAAATAGATGGAGTAAAAATTGTAATGTTAGTGAATGGGAGTATACTGACTATTAATTTTGGATCTAAATAAATTTTGTAGATTACCTTCTACTCGAAGTACTTAGCGAGTCTGCCGAATCGTGCAACGAATATAATACGTTGTCTTCGCCATCACTGTACGGATAAACTTTCGGTTTTGGAGCAGTTCTACGCTGTGGCGGAGGTGGAGGTGGCCCTTTTGATCCAATTTTCTATGAAATTATTTTAATTATAATAATAAAAATATTTTCACAGATATTTAAAATAATTCGTACATGTTGAATATGATGTCTATGTGAAGGTGCTGTTGGACCTTTCAGATTTCCTCCACCTGAACCACTCATCATTGCAGCGGCTGCGGCTGCAGCCGTCGCTTGGTGTTTAGTTAATTTGTTCTTACATTTCGGACTAGTTGGACTTGATCGAGTTTCATGAACCATCGCTTTGACATGTTTCACCGTTCCATCAACAGTGATACGTTGATACTCGGTTTCAGGGCACACTAAACGCTAATAATCATAATATTAAAACAGCGCTTGTAAAATTTCCTTACAGTCGTTGTAAAAACTAAAATACCTTTATATCTACAAAATCTTTGATATTGCCATTGATTTTATCGCAACTTTTTCCGATTTTCTTATACGTGATGCGATGCTTTGGCGCACCTAATCTCGCCAATTGATCTAAATCGGTACGACTTAGTTTTCGTTCCAAGTCTCGACTTAGTTTTCGTTCCAAGTCTCGACTAAGTTTTCTAGCTCTTTCCGCTTCTGAATCCGATTTTGCGCCCTGACTTCCATGATGATGTGAATGTGAAAAAGATGACTGAACTGATGATGAGCGCCTTTAACGATAACATATTTCTTATGTTCATAAATACAGCAATACCTTAATAATACAGTGTACCCTGTTCAAACAGAACGGTACTAATGGGGGGATATTTAAATTGGGGTTTAATTTAAAGTTTAATTCATTTTCTGTAAAAGTTGTTGCACTGATAACCGGGGAGTTTAAATCTAATGATCTTGACACGTTGAATCTTGTGACATGGGATTACGTTAAAACACACTAAATTCTATCAGGAGATGGTAGAGTCTTAATAAATATTTTGTTTAAGGCGTAGTTAAAATTAATGCACAACTTCCGGGGATTTTAATAAATTCATACAGTAATAAAATTGACAATGAAACAATGATTCATGGAACCTTGCCTGATTAAAACCAAGATTCGATCTTAATAAAACAAGTATGGCCCATGAAATAATAAAATATAATATTTTTAAAATACTTTATTAACAACAAAATAATTGGATTTACTTGGAAATAATTGGATTTAGATTTACTTACATGTAACAACACTTATTGTGGATTTACGAACTTTATTAAATAATAAAACAAGTTTCGGTTAAGATTTATTCGATTTATATAAATGTTAATACGGATGCAACACAATTTTCTTTCAAGTTGAATTTAAATAAAATAACGGCCAAACAACATGTAATTAATAATAGTAATTAGAGACTAATTAATAAAAGATTGGTTGACTGACAATATAACAAAATATAATGCGGTTCTGGTTTAATAAAAATAGAGATCTAGAAATATTTATGCACACGTTGCACTTCACTAACTATGTAAATTAAGCCATTGATGAATAATAGTTAACAGAAATCTAAGAACTGTTGTCATTATTGTGTACGATACAGCTAAAACTAGGATGACTACTAGTTATATTGCTTAATTGATCAATTGCCAACTCAATTTTCAAGTCCTTTAGATGAGTAAACACTAACTCCAGATAAACATTCTAGCATTTGGTATATCATTCCTCTGGTGAAAATATAAATAACAAAAATTTTCAACCACCACATTAGCAGCAGGCACAGACGATGTCTCCATCAATAAACGATAGTTATCATTATTCTATATAGAACCAGGTAGTTATAATCTACAAATAAAATAACTTTATATGCAGAGTAATTCTCGATGATCGTTTCAATATTTTCACAATGGTCCTCATATTTGTTTAAATTAGAGTGCGGTGGGATATATGTGCAACCAAATATTACTTTGGTATCATAATAATCAAGTTTAATAAAAATATGTTCAACTTCATTATTGAAGTTGAAATATTGGATTTAGTATTCTTTCTGACTAATATCGTAACTCCACCAGCACAACTTTTGTCTCTTGTTTTATTATTTCTATCAAGTCTATAACATATGAAATTGTCTGACATTTTTGCATTATTAACTCCATCATTTAACCACATTTCGCATATCAAAATCGCATCATATATACAAGTTTCAAAACTGTTTTAAATTCTTTAAATTTAGTTTTTAATCGACCAGTATTTTGATAAAAAATATTGAGCTTGTTTCTCGTATACCTTGAATTTGGCATGGTGGGATAGTTTATTTATTAAATTTATTTTTTTATTTACGAACTTTATGAATATCTCTGTCTCCAGAGTTACGCCGAGTTTTACTTCTGCTTATAAGAATCCTATTACCTAATTTATTTCCACCATTATCTCTCTATAATGTCATGAAGGAATAAAAGTCTTTCCTCAATGTTCGCGATTTTACGTTAAGTTTCGTTTCAGTTCGCGTAGGGGCTATTTGCTCTTTCACTTGCCCCTAAGTTTCTGCGTCGCGGCGAGTTTATCCTTCATCAACAAGATGCACCTGTGCCTGATACATTCCGCGTATCTATTTTGCAGATAGATATTTTATTCTGAGACAAATTTATTTAAATTTGTATAATTAAATGAGAGAGAGGGGGGGGGGGAGAGAGAGGGAGAGAGAGAGATGTAGCAAAATGTCGTGAAATATCATGAGATGAAGTGAATCGGCCAATTCGTTCTACAAGGGTCCTAGTTGCTTCAAGATGGGACTAGGGCCCAGGCGGGCGGCCGGTATTTGCGCACCTCTAATCCACATAGATGTACATCAAGCCAGACAGATATTAAAAGACACTTTTTTTTTGACTCGAGGAATTCCCATAACATTTTTTCAATCAGAGCTCCGAATCGGAAATGTTCATGAATGTTATACCTTTAATATTGTAGCGCCAAAAGATATTAATGTAGTGACTTGGGTTCTAATGTAGTGACTAGATGTTTTTAATAAGCATAAAGAATAATGTCTAAATGGTAGGAAATCATTAAAATATGTAAATTTTATAAAATATTAGGGCTATATGGCATTATTTATAAAAGTTAAATAATTCCATTATGAAAAGAAGATAGTATAATACTCCATTCTATCCTTGTAAAAATGGACGAGATCGAGAGGATACCAACTTGGAACTAACAAGTCCCTAAGCACGATGATTTCATCGTGCAGGTATTGATTTGTAAATGAAGGGTAAACTAGTCGCGACGCAGGAACCAGGTAAGAAGTGAAAATTGTTTCCCCGAAAAGGAGAGTCGTCTGACGTAAACCCGCGAACGTTGAGGATAGGCGTTTTTCATTCATGAAGTTAGAAAGAAATAATGAAAAAATTAATCAAGTAACAGGTTTTCTAATAAGCAGAAGTGTGATTTATAATTTTTTTGTTTCGTTGGGCGTATGAAATGTCTTCAGTACAGATGTGAGTAGCGATTTTAGTTATTATAAATCAATTGATTTGAGAAATTCAAACACCTTATTTTATTCTGAGTAGCTAATTACATTCAGTGTAACTAATTGCCACGAAATGTAAAGCTAACTAATTATTAATCTTATTTAAATGTTGTAAGCTAATTGTTAATCACGATGTCCTGTTATGGACTTATTTTTTTAAAGCCTATTTACTAATGCAATATTTATTCATTTTAGAATTTATCAGAAGCTAATTATTTTCTTATGAATAGATTACGTTAGAATCTTGGTGAAAATTGTGTTATCATTACTTGATGGTTCGTACTCAAACTATTTAATTTTGTTGTATATAAATTACATCTTAAATCAATTCAAGGCATACATAGATTGTTAAACTTTTGTTACTTTAGTGTTTTATTATTTAATTGGCCGTAATAGTATTATTTATACCCGACTAATTGAGTTAAGGCAACTAAGTAGATTATTGTTTACTTTATTATTTTGTAAATTTATTAAAACCCCATAAATTGTTTATTAATTTAAACTACGCTCCAAAATTAATCGCTAATCATTGCTCTACCAATTAAAAATATTATAAAAGAATAGCGTTACAGTACCGCTGCTTTAAAATGTGTACGTAATCATCCAATATAAAACAATTTTTCAATTGACAAATTCTTGGTCGTCGGTTTTTGAAACGAAAAGATGAAAAGCAAGAATAAACGAAATATGTCCTTGTATAAAGAACGGAGAACCTCATTATTATACGTATTGTGTAAGAAGCAAGTGAAAAGTTTACGTAATGAACATTCAGAGTTGAATATGGTTCATCTTCTGCTTGTATTCAAATTCCATATTTGATCGTCCATAATGAGGAAAAATCATTTTTTGTTATAGGAAAAGAATTTATTATCATAACAATATTGTTTGTTGGAAAGCAGAAACATGAAAATTAGATTTACTTTGTGAACGATTCCTTTTATTGTTCGTACATTGTTCCTAGTTAGGTCCTTATTTCAGTTGTTCAAACATAAAATATACGAGCGGCAGTTGGAAAATTTCCGCAGATCTTTTTTTTTATCGATCATTTATCAGATCAGGTTATGGATTATGGATCCTTTATATTATTGGATACTTCTAAAGGTAATTTGACCGAGGTAATGAAGACCAACGACAACCTGCAAAGATAGGTAACTTTGAAGTCGTCGAAAAATTTGTCTATTTAGGCTCGATGCTC
>WYDF02290482.1:0-16302 GCA_009867245.2 Adranes taylori
TTTCAAATAAAATTATATGCTACAACAAGACGTTGCTTTTCTTGGCTAATTCTGGAACGCCAGAATACGCAACAGTTTCTATATATGAATATTTTCAATTTCAATGCCAACAACTTTTCGATATTCGAATTCATCTTCAATGCACTTTTATATAAATGTTGTGCATTATTATATTAACATTACATCATGCTGCTCGAGATGATAGTGATATGACTGTTTTGAAGGAAATTATTGCTATTTAAACGAACTGAGAGGAGTTGGAAATATATTTTAGTTGATAGATATCGTATTGTTAATAACGTTTCTCAAATAAATATCCTTAAATTATTTGCGTTTTAACCTTATAGCATATACTGTTGAAACTGTTTCTCTATTAATTGTCAGCATATTTTCTAGTATTGTCAGCATGCGTTTTTAATAATTGTTTGTGATATGAGCTGTTCCTCATTAAATGAGAGTGGATCCTATCAAATAGGTCCTATTTTCCATCAAATAAAATCTGATACGTGAAATGAAACCTGTTCCGTATCAAATGAAACCTGTTTCGCATCAAATGAAAGCTACTTTCTATCAAATGAAAGCTTTTCTTATCAAACAAAAGCTGTTTCCTACCAATTGAAGCCTAAAAAATCAAATCTGATTCCTATCAAATATGACATGTTTCCTATCAAACCAAACCTGTTTCCTACCAGATGAAACCTATCTCCTAACAAATGAAACCTGTTCCTAAGCAAGTTAAACTATTTCCTGTCAAATGAAAGCTGCCTCCTTTCAAATCAGAACTTGTGTCCAATAAACAAAACCTATTTGCTATCAAATGAAACCTGTCCGCAATCAAACGAAATCAGTTTCCTATTAAATGAAACCTGCTTCGTGTCAAATGAGAACTATTTCCTATCAAATTAATGTTGTTTGCTATCAAATGGCAGTTGCTTCCTAATAAATAAATGCTGTTTCCTATCAAATAAAACCTGACTTCAATCAAATGAAGCATGTTTCCTAAAAAATGAAACCTGGTTTCTATTATAAATGTTTCCTGTTTTTATCAAATGAAAGCTGTTTCCTATCAACTTAAGCATGTTTTCTGTCAAACGAAACTTGATTCCTACCAAATATAACATGTTTCCTATCAAACCAAACCTGTTTCCTGTCAAATGAAACCTATTTCCTATCAAATGAAATCTGTTCCTAATCAAATGAAAGCTGTTTCCTATCAAATGAAAGCTGTATACTATCAAATGAGAACTGTGTCCAATTAAAAAAACTTATTTGCTATCAAATGCAACCTGTTCCCAATCGATCGAAGTCTGTTTCCTATTAAATGGAACCTGCTTCGTATCAGACGAGAACTACTTCCTATCAAATGAATGTTGATTGTTATCAAATGTTAGCTGTTTTCTATCAAACAGAACCTGATTCATATTAAATGAAGCCTGTTTCAAATGAAACTTATGTTCTATTAAATGATTCCTCTTTTCTATAAAATGAAAGCTGTTTCCTATCAAATGTAACCTGATTCATATCAAATGAAGCCTGTTTCCTATCAAATGAAACCTGTTTTCTATTAAATGATTCCTGTTTTCTATCAACTGAAAGCTGTTTCCTATCAATTGTAGTCTGTTTTCTATCAAATAAACCTGATATCTATCAAATATGACACGTCTCCTATCAAACCAAACCTGTTTCGTATCAAATGAAACCAATTCTCTATCAAATGAAACCTGTTCCGTATTCATATGAAAGCTATTTCATATCAAATGAAAGTTGTTTCCTATCAAATGAGAATTATGTTCAATAAAAAATACCCATTTGCTATCAAACGAAACCTGTTTCCAATCAAACGAAATCTGTTTCCTATCAAATGGAAACTGCTTCGTATCGAATGAGAACAATTTCCTATCAAATGAATGTTGTTTGCTATAAAATGGTAGCTGTTTCCTATTAAATAAATCTTATTTCCTATCAAATAAAACCTGATTTCTATCAAATGAAGCCTCTTACCGATCAAATGAAACTTGTGTTCTATTAAATGATTCCTGTTTTCTATCAAATGAAGCATGTTTACTATTAAATGAAATCTGTTCTCTATTAAATGATTCCTGTTTTCTATTAACTGAAAGCTGTTTCCTATCAATTCTAGTCTATTTCCTATCAAATAAACCTAATATATATCAAATATGACATGTCTCCTATCAAACCAAACCTGTTTCGTATCAAATGAAACCAATTTTCTATCAAATGAAACCTGTTCCGTATTCAAATGAAAGCTCTTTCCTATCAAATGAAAGTTGTTTCCTATCAAATGAGAAATGTGTCCAATAAAAAATACCCATTTGCTATCAAATGAAACCTGTTCCCAATCAAACTAAATCTGTTTCCTATCAAATGGTACCTGCTTCGTATCAAATGAGAACTATTTCTTATCAAATAACTGTTGTTTGATATAAAATGGTAGCAGTTTCTTATTAAATAAATGTAGTTTCCTATCAAATAAAACCTGATTTCTATTAAATGAAGCCTCTTACGGAGATCAACTGAAACTTGTGTTCTACTAAACGATTCCGCTTCTCTCCTATCAAATGAAACCTGATTCATATCAAATGAAGCCTGTTTCCTATCAAATGAAACCTCTTTTCTATCAACTAAAACGTACTTTCTATCAAATTTCACCTGTTTCCAACCAAGTGAAAGTCAAATGAAAGCTGTTTCCTGTCAAATGAGTATTCTTTCCTATCAAATGAAACAAATGAAAGCTGTATCCTTTCAATGAGAATCAAATGAGAACTGTTTCATTTGATAGGAATCAGATTTCCTATGAAATGAAATCTATTCCCAATCAAACGAAACATGTTTCCTATCAAACGAAACCATGATTCCAGACTTTTTGGATAATCATGATTCCAGACTTTTAAAAATGTAGAAATATAGACTTTTAAAATGTTGATTGCAGTGAATATATTTATGCTATTAGACATAATTTTATCTGTATAATATTAATGCAATATTGCATTAAAGATACATTGATATATCAAAACCTCATTGTCATTAAAATTCTAAATATTTATTTATAGAAACGATTATAACGTTATTAGGAATATTATTCCTATACCGAAAAGATTAGTATAATATTGCATTGAAAATTGCTGCAATACAACGACATTTGATTATTAAATTTTCTCGATCACAGGAATGACGAAGATATACTACGCTGTACGATGAAACGCACTTCTTCTTTATTTACAGGTAGAGACCGCGTTTAATTTGACCAGGCAACAATACGATCACTAAGAATACAGAAAAGCGAGCCATGTACGAAGTGTGAAATTGAAGCAATTGTTCTCAAATTTTTGGATGGGCAAGTGGGCCGGGCAGAATCGGTTATAACCCCCTACTACTGAATATGTGAGTTTTAGCTGAAATAGTTTCGTCATCTAGTTATTTTGTAGGTTATAACTATATCTTATAAAATTTTAATGCTTTACTTCGGATGCTTTGAAACCTTAAATATTAAATCCAACAAATCTGTTATTGTTTACCATATAACGTTAGTCCACTTTAATTACCGTTTTCTATACGCGGGTATTAAAAGCAAAAGCGTGCCGGTCCCGCATTTGTAGCAGTAGCTGTGAGGAGCGAATGTTTTTATCTATGATTGATAGGATATCAAATCCATCATTGCCTCTTAGCAATAGTTGTGCGATTTGTCCATGTTAGATAATGACTGGTAAGGTATCGAATTCAAAAACGTGCAAAGTTTAACATTCTCACTAATCTGTTGTAACAGTTACTTATTTAGGTATTTTATTGTTCAGCAGAAATCAGTATTTTCGAAGTCTTACACATAAGTTATTAAAAATATATTTAAAAAGTTATATCAAACCAGAAATGTTATCCTAATTTAACATTGATAACTTTTTAATAGATAATGTTGATAATATCTATACTATTTTAGTAATGTACAAAACAAAATGTTTGGATAAGATTAGCTTCATATATTGCAACAAGGATAATTTCAAGTATCATAAACGAAAGAGATGAATTACTAAATATGTTGAAGTACATAGGAAGCAGCAACCCTAATTTGTAGATGCGATCGCAAAAGACGGAACGCAAACAATTGTGTCGAGGGCAGACGGCCAGTTTTCCTCCATTGATTTTCGACGAAGATATCCCGAGAAGATTTATTGGGAAGTTTTCCTTATCGAGTTATGCCTGTTTACAAAACGAATAAGGCGCATTTGTTGATAGATTGGTTTCAACCCTTCCTCTTTAGAAAAGCAAAATGTATGAAAAGAAGCGGAACGAAATACGTGGGATTGGTCTTTTTTATCGGAAAAATTTTTCATCGTGTAATCCACGGATCAGGTATTTCTTATATTGATTGATATTTTCAACAAATGTAGCTGAGTAATCATATAAATACATCCTGCATAACTAATATAACACAACAAATAAATTATATATTGTTGAATGTAAATTTTGAAATCAGTGGTAAAAAATTCACAAAAGGCAACTTATATATTCGTTTTAACAAAGGAAACGGAAAAGTTTACACTTTTCCTAAAGAAAATCATTTTTGAATTTTTATTATATTAATACCGCTACTCGCTGTATAGGAATTAGAAGCATAGATAAATCAATAGCCAGCAAACTCATCTTCTAACAACCTGTTGTTTACTCATACATCTATATTGTTTTGCAAATCGTTCACATATATATTATACTTATACAAATGTACATCTTTTCTCAAGTATGATTTACATAGTTGAATGCATATATAAAAAACTTCTAGCCTTTTCTAGAACTTCAGACCATACATATTTTTAATTGTACACCTGCATCGGGCAATAAAACTAAACTATTATTTGCACACGAATTATTATTATAATATATTCTGTAGAAAACATGTAGCTAGTTCTCGTAGATTTTATATTATATGCTTTAAATTATTAAATTTAGAAAATAACTACACCTTGCGTTATATATCCATTGTAAAATATATTACAATTAGGTGTAATTTCTTACAGATTTTATCTTAACAAAGCACGATCCAGGTTATCTTACGACAACTATCCTTCTGTTTTTATTATGTTTATTTGTAAATTATGTTTATTTGTTTATTAAAATTCTGGTTGAATGAGAAAATACAGGGTTGGGTTAGAATTCGGTGAAATATCTTGGTGGAAATTTGTAACTTCATTTGTATGACTCGTATCGAGATTTTAATTTATTGATGTAGAGCTTCAATTTATAATGCAAAAATTGTTAGAATAATTTTATACAATTTCTCGTTAGCAAAGCAACATTGTTATAACGAGGATATTGTAATTTCATCCAGCTATTCGGCATGACGAAAATATTAAAATGGTGTGAAATAGATTGTTGAAGATACAATGAAATTTTGTGACGAAAAAAAAAATTAATTTGGTGTCGAAGAATTAATAACGCAACAATCGTCGGTGGTACTTTTTATGTGCTTCAGGAGTTGTATCTCTATCATCTCAGTGCTTTGGACTGTTGACCTCCCTGTTCCTCTGATGTTGATCTCGCGTTCTCATTGACGAAAATTTGTCAAGGAAGTATTACAGAATGTTGATATGGGTGAAATAAATAAGAAGTAAGTGACGAGATAACGAAAGATGCAGCTGAAAATTGGTGAATGTTATATGTATATGTATGTACGTGACCTAATGTTATAAAAATTTGCTACTGATTTTATTAAATTTAATTTAAATTGCAATAAAAAGGTAAGCAGTTTGTCACTGGCGCTACTTCAAACAAATTAGATTCAAGAGGACGACTTAGCTAGCTCTTCAGGAATAAGTTTGGTCACTTAGTGGTGTGCTATTGCTGATAGAAATATGCGAGATCCTCAGTCATAAACTATCAGAACAAGACCGAAAATACATCTAATTAACGATCGCATAAAGGATTGTTCCCATGTAAAATTAACTGAGAAGAAGCAACTATTGGTGGGCGGGTCGCCGGTGCCACCTTTCATTGTAGTTGGCGTCCCTTGGGCATGGAGTGAAGGAAATATCTGGAAACATCTTCGGAAGTGTAAAGTTACAACAAATGGAAAGCAGGTTTCCCGTTGTGAATCTTAAGGAACAAAATTTCATTGTCTTTTCCGCCTAAATTTTCTGCGGGCAAAGTTGATCTCCAATCACAGTAAAGTGCAAGCGACCTCGCGAAATCTTTACCCTGTCAATAAAGAACCAGCGAATGAAAAGTAATGGTGTATTCAAATTCAAGAATATCCCAGAAATATTTTCGCGAAGGCAAATAATTACATACGAATGTGTATATGAAATTGATACCGACGTCTCGTACCATGATGTACCAGGCTGCGATATAATGTATGTATGAGTGAGTAAACTCGCTACCTTCAGAAATTACTCTTTTAGAAATAGCACGCCGAAAAGAGAGTACAGAGGGGTCGTAGGTCATGCCACAGCGGATACAGTAGCTGTCCGTGTCGTAAAAAAATACGGGGAAGATGTGATTCAAGCCCGCGGCACAGCAAATCTGCCCGCGCCGTAGGCACATATGGAGACCGGAAGATTTATGGGTAGGCGATTTATAGGTTACACTAATGTTGTTTAGTTTACCCTAAATACTATTGTGCTAATTGAATTTAATAGACGATTTAAAAGGTGACAGTCGATACTAAAAGGTTCAACTTTTGTTTTATGCAAGATATAACAAAACGTAGGACTTCCAGTAAATGAAAGATGGGGTGGCGATCATGTCCACGATTTTTTTATTTTGAAGGTACGAATAATTAATTTGCATCTACAAATTTACTACATCATTCTTAATACATATTGCTAAGATTATGCATCTGTTTTATTCAAATAGCCTCGACTAAGAGAAACGATTTGTTGTTGATAGGGTTGGTCAGAGCTTAGTCAAATTTATGTTTGATCTAGTGGAATTAAATGAGACAAGTACGCGTAACACTATCAATGGCAAAGCCTAGTGTTTTATGCCAAACACTACCTTTTGGGATCCTAAACGGGTAATCCCAAAAGTTATTGGGATTACAATTTCATATCGTAATAAGTAAATGATAGTCGATGTTAAAGTGAATAGTATTTTATAGTTATTGTATCGTGGGGTAGGAGAGAATAACCGCGTACCCAGTAAAAGGAACCTCTCGTGCCAGTCACGTTGTTCATAAAATTATCTCCAAAGTAAACGTGACATACATGTTGGAAACGCCGGGTAATTATCGGCTTTCCGCTTCTAAAGTAATTGTGTATTTATTTGGTTTTTTGTTCGTTGTTTTGAATTTCTTTTTGAATGTATGCAGACTGATCAGTTTAACTGAACTTGTGGAGGTGATAACATTTCTTAATCTAATCGTCATATTGATTACAATATTAGATATAATCTCTGAATCAATTAATTTGCAAAATTTGAAGTTATTTAATTTTTGGTGTTATTTAATAAACCTGACAATATATACAGAAACTTCGAACTTGGAAATACTGGAGATGCAGAATATCCTGCCGTCTAGACAATACTTTTTAGGCGGAAATATATTTAATTCTCGATTTTGTATGGAAAATTTAAAAAGGAAGAATTCCAAGCAACTGCTTTTATAGTTAGCAACAGTCAGACTTTAGGCACTTAGCTCTATTAGAATTGTGTAAACCGACGACGACATGCATTAATGCACTCTGCAGATTGGCTATGATCAATTAAATTATGCTGTTGTGAGCAACAGGGAACAGGAGTATTTTAGGCAACGGAATAGCAGATGCACGTGCAAAGAAATGCATCCAATACAAACTTACTGGTCCAGAGCGATATATACTTATAAATAATTGGATAGACTGCTGTGCGAAGTTAGCAGCTGATCAAGACCCTAAGCGTCTCATAAAATAACTTACAAAGACTAAAACTTTAGATTTGACCTAAAGTATACACGTTCGCTACGAAATCAGGTGCTTACCAGTGGCTGAGAACAGCACAGCCACAGGTATAACTCTAGTTATAGTTGAGTAGGTTAAATAAATGGGTATGCGTGAGAAGTAACTCACATACATGCTATACAAGCATACGGTCTATGATACAGGATAACGGTAAACCTATTCAACACATGCAATTTTATACTATAACTGTAACATGTAAACTAAATAGCTTACTCAAAACGCTGCCGGCTTTCGTAGAGCAATAGTTGTCGCTGGCTTTCGGTTGACCGGTTTCGATGAGACCAAAGCAGGAATTAATTGTAATGCTAAACCAAGTGCTCTTCTATAGCCACTGACTCTACAGAAATACACACAATCGTCCGTAGCAGTGAGTTACCACCTCTAATAGTTACCTTACGCACACACACATTCTACGTATATGTTCGTGCACCCCTTTTAATAACAATTACACGACACTAAGTCGCACATATGAGTATTAATATATGTTCACGGTTATAATTAGTTATAAATTATGTTTTATGTTTGTATTATTATGCCAATAAAGGTTTACTATTATCATTATATGTTCACAGCCAGGCATACAGTACACATGATTTATGTTCTGTCTCTCTCTGGATCATGCGGTCATATATAATACTTAATTCAAGTGATGTTCGTACTACACCTGTTCACACAACATACATATTTGTATTGTATCGTACGGCTATATCTATATTTCATTGCATGTTCTTATACAGATACAGCTATCTGCGCCGCACATGATAATACATGACAGGTTTATTTATTGAAGACACATAACAGCTTATGATGTTAACAATATTGATTTGTTACTTGGGGTCTTTTATCAATCAGAATTTAATCATCTGTTTCAGCATCTATTCCGAATAATTAAATTAATAGATGATGTTTAAATAAAACGTATTTAATAATATCTATCTATCAACGCGCGTTTTAAGTATTATGTATTTCTAAACATGAAAAGATATCTAATAAAGATTCCTTATCTGTTCCACTTATGACAACGTGGTTTGCATTAATTTACAGATAGACGGATAAATACGCTTAGCTCGTAAGGTTACCTCATTCGCAAGAAACCAATTAATTTTTTTAACAGAGTTTAAAAATATTATATTTTTATCTCGTAACAGATATGTTACAAGCGAATTAAAAATTGGTTACTGAAATTTTTTGTTATTCGAACGCTGAACGGGAGACAAAAATTTCAGGTATGCAGAAAGAGAGATCCTTTTTTTCGTTTTCAAAATGTTCTCTTTTATGGTTTCTTAAATTTTTTGGACCATTTTTTCTATTGGATCAATAAGCTCTACGCTGAATGTTTTAGGCCGACCGTAGGTTTTACGATAACCAATGTCAAGCGAACAACTCTTCATGTATTTAATTTAACTAGTTCAATGATGTTTGAAGGCGTTACCTTCATCTAACCGGATTTTACTATGACTTGGAAGAAGCGTACGACATTTGAGCGCTTTGGCTGGCCAATATGACGTTCGGCTGGACGCTCCAATGGCAGGGATTTGCAGGTCGCCAGTATGCTTGCACCTTAAATCTGATTGGAGAACACCCTATCATAGAATCATAGAATCTTGGCAGGGATGTGATTCCGATATTGTTCTTTAAAATTCATAATGTATGAAAGAATGCTTTTTTTTGGCAGATAGTTCTTAGTTCCTAAAGATGTTTGGTACAAATTGTGTTCAGGTCACACGCAAGTGCAACGTCAAGTGATGCTGCCGTTACACCCAAGCCACCTTCAAGGAGATGCATTTTGGGCCATATGCTAGTAGCTGCTGAGTGAGAATTTCGCACGTTTCTATTAGCATAAGCCTATTTAAGTGACCAACTTATCCTCGCAGAGTGAACATTTCAACATTTCGCACGCTTGAATATGTTCAAATTTTTTAGTAAAGTGCCGCCAAAAAGTCTATTATTAATTTTATTATATTCAACAAAGTATGTAGTAGAATTTTATGCCAGCAAATCATATATATGTAAATTATATACTTTAATCCTTCGGCTGAATTTTCTGAATCTCTCATTACTATTATCTAATCTTTAACTCTGTTCTCACGTATACATAGTCCAAAGCCCTTCCATGTATCTTCGTCTTCGATGAGAAAACGGGGAAGGTGAAGATATAAGTGGAGGTATGCCAACCAAATAGCTTGATAACCCCACATAGATGACCGGGACAGAACTCAGGATAGGCCCATCAAGTTCGCCACTACCCGGCTCGTCACTACCACTTGCCGCCGATACCTGGTAAAGGAGCCTGTCGAGTTTTCCGGTGCGTTTACGGCGACAGCGCGCTCCTTCTGCTTCCTACGATTTCACAATATCACCACCTTCGATACATGTACAAGCTGAACAATTCACACATAATCAATTTCTCAGAATATCATTTATTTCAAAGTATCAAATATTATTTTATTACAATTTTTCGCAGGCATAACGATGTTTGTCAATTAACGAGCGCAATTAGATCCACTAGCCAATATGACTACTGAGTATTCAAAATATACATACTACATGTAGTATACTGAATAAAATTGACGACTTAAGTTTTAATACTTTACAATACTTTGAAGGATAGTCAATAATTTAATGATTTTGCCCAAAATCATCTAAAAAAAATTCAGAAACTTAAGATTTAAAAAATTTTTATTTGAATATTATGGAAGACAAAATTTATATAAAAATTTGATTAATTTCTCAATTTATATAACATATTTTTAGAAAAATAATTTTTTATCTTCAATATCCTGATAAATTTTATTTCAAATAATAGTTTTCATTAAGTTAGAGTGGTATGAGAATGCGAAGCATATGTTCAATATTGCATGAATATTTCGATATACTATTCACAACATTTTTACTTTTATAAAAATATGAAATTTTACACTGAAATTTTCAGGATACAATTATTCTTTAAAATTAAATAAATTTTAGTTTTTCCTTGGTTTACATCATTGTTTTCTTGTTAACCTATTTTTCTTACTAAATGCGTACGATCGGTGCATCCGATATATTGAACTTTCTTACATTTTCTGAGGCGTAATTTTATTCTAACCCTCTACTGCGCAATTATTTCCATTTCCCTGAAAAAAATCTATTCTTATATTATTTTTATTTATTCGTAATTTTTATAAGAAGTCTATATGGACAATTTTGCATACAGGGTGTATGTTTAGTTACCCTCAAAACCCAAACTGTTGCATATAAGCTACATGGTATACATTACCTGCGAAATATAACAAAGATTAAGTATTTTGTAGTTTTATATCATTTATTGGTGGTGAAATTGCTTAAAACAATTTTTTCCTGCATTAAAACATATAGTTGAATTAAATTTCTCGCAAATAAGATGCTTATAGACTTTACATTTTATCATTTTACATCGTAGACGTCTTCTAATACCAAATATACCAATGTGCCAACTGGTCTTGGTGGACACCATGTTGAGGAATAAGTCGATTTCTATTTTGTAATTCCTGCTCAAAATTTGTTCTTCGTCCTTCTTTTTTTTTTGTAACTCCTAAGCCCACCAATCCTAGGTCCATAGCAATTTCAACACGAGAATTTGATAACGATAGTAACTTTGACATGCGTTGTACAGTAGCCAAGTATATACTAATGACACATCTATAAGGTGGAAAAGCATTCGAAACTACCACTTTGGAGTAATTTTATGTCTACCAATGAGACTATCTGTTAGGTCTACCCCAACGATTGTATTCCTTTACCAGGTTTGGAGTATCTACTGAGATCGTTTTTCCTTGTGTTTTATCAGATCGTTGGACCTGTTTTACTGATAATACTCTACAAAAGTTTGATAAGAAGGGTTACTAATTTGTTGTGACATATGTCGTACCAATAGTATGATCTGTAGTTATGAACTAATACATACTCCCTCTTGCTGATTATTCAATTTACAATTTGGTAGTCGGTTTCTGAAAACAGTGTCTAAGGCTGAAATACCTTTTAAACCTTGATATACAATAAGGGGAAGTGTAGTGTAGTAGTTGCAAAAGAAAACTCGATGCTTAATTTTATCTGATAATTTTCGAAGTTGCTTACTACTTTAGTAGCTTGATATTTTCAAAGTAGCTTGATACTTTCTAGACCAATGGATTTAGATCAATAGCTCCCGATACTTGGAAGATGTATGACGGACATCAATACGCAAACACGTAATATTTTTTATGTCCACTAAATTCAAATTTTTTGGATGGGCTGATGAAATTTGAGTTGAACCTAAATTGGACTATTCTGTTATTTCAACATACAACTTATCCGGAAAGAAATTTTTGAAGAAGTCAGATGATGTATACATTTACAAGGAGGCAGCTGGGAGTCTTACATCACCTTACAATTTTATAGCATCTTTCGTTATTTCTAGATTGCCTTTTCTCCTCTTTATATTTGCATATTTTCTTTTAGTATTTGAAGATTGTTTCTTCTTTTTCTTAGAAGTTTCATCAATTACTAAATTTGTGTCCATAAGTTGGTTTCTTCCTTGTAGGTTTTTATGTTTTTGTTGATCTAATATATGAGAAGATGGAAGAAGTATTTTATTATTTTGAATAGATTCACGTTTTTCAACACTTTTTGTTCCTCGATTTTCTTCCGAAATTTGAAGAATATATTTTTCGTGAATTGAAAGAGATGGTAATTTGGTTGTATCCATCAAAACTTCTAATTCTTCCTGAATATGTGAACCACACCCTTGATGCTTTGATGTAGGTTGTGAATTATGTGCACCTTATAGAGTCCGATTTTCGATTTCTTCTTTGGTCAGTAAAATTGGATAATTCTCAAAATTAAATAGTTCCTCAGATTTATCGTGGAGTTCAGTCCCATTATAATCAGAAATATTTTCAATTTAGAGAGAAAAAATTTCATTTCAAAAATAAGGTCCTCCTCTTCATCTGAAGATATCTGAACGCTTATTGTGTAAAAGGCCTACGTTTCTCATACTGCTTCCATGAAGATATTGTATGTGTGTTACTAGAAATAATTGTTTACCTCTACGACATTGCATATGTGTACCACTTTGCTTGTTGTGTTTATTGATCTCTTAGGGTTTATATGCAAAATGGCGCATACATGCACCACAATTTAGAAACAATTATACTTATTTTTTTTTACAATTAAATATTTACTACAATTCGGTAATGAGAAAAAAAATTGAAACAAGCCATATAAGCATATTCTTTACTTGATAGTAATATTTTCTGCTCACAATATTATAAAATGGAATATTTTCGCTGCAACTCAAAGGACGAGACTCACCTATTTAGGCACACCCTCACTTACAGGTGATTGAGATGAACAGCACGTAAAATATAATGTCCATTGTCCCCACCCTTGAGATAATGTAAACGATTATGTTGCATTAACGCTCAAAAGATTTTTAATGCAAAATTTATTTGATATTGCATATATGCATCAAAATGCAGTGAACAGCTAATTTAAAAATTGTAGAAACAAGTTATTGTGTATGAAATGCAATAATGATTTATACAATGATTACACGTTGCGTCGAAGAACAGCCTCATATAAGATTGAATAGGACAAAAAAGTTGTTTAAAACAATGTTCACCCTAAGCATTGTGTTGTGTTGGTGTTATGCGCAACTGCTGTTATTTTCTTCCGAAAGTTTTGTTTCATTGTTTAGCATGTTTTTGTACTGTTTGTTGTTCTAAAGTTCCTTTTTGTCAAAATCCACACAAAATTTTATATAGTATGCGAAGGGTTTATTAGGTGCTGTTGTAGCAGAGTTATTTAGAATATCATTTAGTTTCTTGATTAGAATTTACGATTTTTATTGAAGACTATTATTATTATTACACATTATGGAATACTTGTATATTTATTTAGGACGAATCTGACCCAATTTATTGCTCTACTTCACCACCCTAATCGGTTCAACATAAATATTTTATTTCTGTAGCTGAATTCACCAATTTTTGTAATTTGCTGGAGTAAGGTCGCTTAATTTGTACCACTTTAAATCTTCACGGACCATTGAATCAGATATTCAACAAATGACGTCAGTAATGCTATAATTAACATTCGAAGTCTCACGACTGTTTATTAAAATTCTCCCGGCTTGTTCCAATCGGAGCTAAAGATTATTTTAGAAGAGCCCTCAATCGGTACATATTAAGAAACACGTTACCCTAATTATTCCTCCCATTTTCTAACTTGTACGGTGGAACAACAATAACGAAAACATATTTTCTTAAATCGTTGTATTACAAATTAGTCGGTTGTTGGTGGTTTTTGTTGAGTTGTTGCGAGACCAGAACACCGCATCATCGTGTACTGTAATTATTAAGGTCCCTGGTAATCGGGATGAAATTGGAAGACTAGGTTCTCCGATATATCTAAAATGTTTCCTATTTTGGATGGACAGGTATAACTGGAGACTGAGATGAAATACGTTCAGCGTGTGGAGTTTGCGACTTAGTCCAGCATGCCATGGTAAATTGATGGTTTGTGTTATGTCCAGAAACACCGCCACTGTATAGAGCGCGACTAACATCAGTTGAGAATTTCAGAATTCCCAACTTGTGTACATCGCGAGGCTTTCAACCTGAATCGATTATCTTATAGGATTTTGTTGGTTGCAAGAACGTGTCACATTCGAGCTGTTATTATACTTCGAAAAGTTTTACCTATAACGTCTGGGAGTGTTATTGGGCGGTATGAAACGTTTCTGGGATCCCTACTGGGTATGAGAACCATGACCCTTAGGCCAGTCTTCCATTTTACTGGGAAATGTCCCAATAGGACGTACTAGTTGAAAATATCGCGAAGTAGGTAGATGCTTTCCAGTGGGATATTTCTTCGAATACAACGGGCTTCTGAGATTATAGATTCCGGGGACTGAGTTTGTATCCAATTGTATACACCAAATAAAATTGAGTTGCGGCAGATATTTCTTCATATCTGTTAAGGAAGATGATGTTATCGTTTTGAGGAAATTAGATAGTTATATTTCGGAGATATTTGTCACAATGCGAATTATATATCTTTCTTCCTTTTATTGCATATTGATGTTCTCTGAATCTTGTTTCGAAATTGTGTTCGTTTTTCCTACACATGATTTATGGTAGGTTTTAGAATTTAATTTGTACATTTTGCTGATCTACTATGACACTAGAAGTAGTAAGAGCGTCTGTCAACTTCATATTCTCATAGCAGACTGATTATAGAATATTTAAAATCATTTTACAAGTTGGGATGGAAAACTATACCAAAAAAAAAATAATTATAGAAAAACGATGAAATAAGATATTTATAATGCAAGTATGAACGTTTGCTAACGCAGAGTACAGATATATGATAACAAAATATATATACGAATATTTTTAAGCATTTCCACACAAAAAAAATTATGAGCATTAGCAGTTAAAGTGAATATTCTTACTTAGAATACAAATCTAAAAGTAGAACAGTGTTCGCGATATGTGCAGCTCAAATGTAAATTTAAGTTCATTATTATTTATATTATTTACCTATAATTTTCGTCGAAAGACACTACTGAACCTATTTTCCAGTGACTCGAGTTTCGAACATTGGGTCATTTTTGTATATTATTATTTCATTAGTTTGAAAATCTCAAACAATTTATTTTATAATTTATCCTTGTCAGTAATTTTATTAGATTTGAACTAATTTTTATTCTAAAAATAGCTTATCTACTAGTGTACTACTTCAATGTCTCTTGATAACTTTATATTTACTGGAGAACTTGTGTAAATTTTATCGGATGCTAATGATTCTTTTCATGAATTTATTAACTTGAAATTGTGTTCTCTTTTATTATATAATGAGCCATATTGATCCGATGTAAAACAATATTGTGAACAAATTAATTTATAATTTCGTAAAAGATTTTTTAATTATATTTTTCGATCTTTCTTATAGTCGGATGGGTTAAATCAGTAGGAATGAAATTTTCATAAAATAAAACACTCACGTTACTATCGTCACGAACCAAAATAACCGTGACAATACTGGCAATTATGACAATCTTTGCCAGAATTTTAGTTATTATACCTATTCTAGCATATTCTGGTCACTACTTTAAGCATTCTAGAAATATTATTCTAGCCACAATCGCCAGATTAATATATATATATATATATATATATATATGCATCGGGTTATAACGTTGTCCGTCTTCCGATTCCCAATCTCCAACCGTCTCGGCCTCTCCAAGCCTCTCCGTCCAATCCTCTCATCCGGATCTCTCCGTATATACCCTCTCTCCAGCTTTTCCGGGGTCTTCCCCTCCTTCTTCTTCCTTGCGGTGTCCAGTGTATTACTTTCTTCG
>WYDF02290504.1:0-16301 GCA_009867245.2 Adranes taylori
TAAAGACGAATTATTTTTGCTAAACAATGACTATGTAGATGGAACTTTCAAGTGTTGCCCAAAATTTTTCCATCACTTATTCACTCTTCACGGGCTTCAAAATGGACATTATGTTCCTTTAGGTTTCTCTTTACTTCCGAATAAACAATCACATATGCTACTGCATTCAATTGTATAAGAGCCCAATGTTCAAAACTGAATATCAACTTCAATCCTGAAGTTATCTACGTAAATTTTTGAAAAGTCTATTAAGTCTATTCAGTCTGCTGCACGTCAAGTCTTCTCTTCTGCTGAGCTAAGAGGATGCAGATTTTATCTTGGACAGTCGTGGTGAGTTACTTTTTTTATCATTGACTATGTAGCTGGAGGTTCTCTCTAGGTGGAGGAAAATACAAAAGCTATCCCAAGTTGGGTTGTGGGTCAACAGAAAGTACAAAAGCTAGGGTCAACAGAATATACCGAAGGCACAGATGTTGGAAAATATTTAAAATACGTATTTGGCCTTCCATTCTTGGATCCATCCGAGGTTGGTGACTGTGTTCGCGATTGATTTCGCAAAAAATTTTACCCAACCGTGCTGCACTTCACGAATTCGCCGATTACTTGGTGGATTATTATGATTCGAAGGGCACTGATTATCCACCTCATATGTGAGCTGAAAACAGGTCATCCCTAGAACGAACAATAAACGCTTGCGAGAGCTGCCACTTCAAAATTTAATTCTTTAGTTCATAATCACCATCCAAACATATTTCAATTTTTGGAAACTTTGAAAAATATTCAAACTGTCACGTAAATTAAAATGCGCAGTGTTAACCAACAAAAAAAGTATATCATAGGGCTGCCCATTTTCGCAAGCAGTTTGTAGATGAGAAAATATCATTGTTAGGGCAGAAGGTGATAAGTCCATTTCAATTTGGAAAATTTTTGTCATACAAATTTCTGCCAAATACATCATGATTTGTGTTTGTTACATGTAATGTTATATGTATAAAACTAAATATGTTAATTTAGTTTAGAGCGAATTAGTATACGGACATCAGAGCGAACTGACCGTGGGAGCGAACTAGTGTGCACCGAACAAAATATGTACTTCACCAGACAAAAGACAACGCCATGGACACACTGACTAAAGAAGCAGATAAACTGGAAAAATTTGTGTTTCGCCATTTTATATAAATTTTCCTTTACACATTTGCAATTGTATATATTTTAAGAAGACTATATGAATTTATAAAATATGATTTACTTTTATTAATGATAATTATATATTTCAAAGTTTTTATAGATTAATTTCAATAGAAAATTGCTGTACAAAAACATTGCATTAGTTAATAACCACTACTTACTTACTTACTAATAAAAAAAAGACACACATTACTTTATAATAATAATGATAATAATAACGCAAGAAGCACTATCTCAATAATATGGTACATAGCAATTATTTTTTTTTCTGTACGTTAAGGATAGTCATAAAGCGAAAACACAGGATCCGCCTCTTTACTCGAGATCATAATAACTCTAATTTTCTACCAACTAGGTATAAATATGTGTACATGTCCATAAAAATATAATAATTTTAATAGGTTGTAAATAAATATTTATTTTATGGCGCATACGGATATGAAATTATTGCCTACCAGTTTAACGTTTTAATATTTAAATTTTAATCGTTAAAATAACATCACACGCGTAATTGAGATAGATGACTCAATTTATAAATATCTGCAAACAAGAATTCATTGCAGGAATTAAAATAAAAAGCTCACACAGGTCTGATGAAGATTTAAGTAACAAAAACGTAGGTTTCATGATTTGAATACAGTGTATATGAATTGGATCGTAGAGAAGGAATTGAACAGTTCCGCCCAGTTAAATGACCTTTTTAGCTCAATGAGGCGCAGTAATGCACCATTCTGATTACTTATTTCCTAGAATGTATTAAAATATTGCTGAATGCGTAGGGCTCGATTCTCAAACACTTTCTTACTTGCGCATCGTCGTGTTGATAAGAATGTAAACAAACATTTTGAGGTTATGTTATTCATTTAAAATTTTTAACGCTATATGTCACTAGATTTGTAACGAGATTTGAAAGTCAAGGTGGGTACACACTTGTATTTAAATTAGACGTGACCTAAATTATTTGTATACCTTTACAACGGTTTTTAAATTTGACGTGACCTTAATTATTTCTACACCTATGCAACGGTTTCGTGAGACCGTACAAACTTAATAGTGTATTTAATTAATTTAACGAGCAGCTAATGGCATTTGTGGCCATTACAAATTGTACAAAAACATACAGTAGTGTCTATAAAAAGAAAACGTTTTCAAAGACCAGTATCTTGAGTATATAATACGTAGTTGTTCAAAACAATTCAAAAACAAATCAAGTAGGTCTGAAACATCTAAACTGATAGGAATTTTGAGCATTAAACTCATTTAAATGTGAGATAATTACATGAGTTTATGGCAGAGTATGCTAAATACCAAAACTGGTGCTTCAATAACCTTGATTCGCCTAAATAACCTTAATAATCTTCATCAATTTTATTCATAAATATTATAATATTTAATGATCTTCAATTACTATATTTGATAATGACTGTAATGATCCTTTCAATAATATAGAACCAACTTTTTATTGACGATCTCAGTCGTATGTGTATCATATAGACATTCCTGGCTTGGTCATATGGACCTAGATTAAACTTATTTAAATGTAGGTTGTAAATAAATGTTTATAAATATAAATATGTGAAAATAGAGATCAGACATCAAAGGCAGGAATATCCATATTGACTTCGACATATACGACTTCTGCCATGAAAACCGACAGACGTAATTGCAGCACATGTAATATTCACACTTAATTGCTAAACAAAAGCACATAGAATAAATGTTATATCTATCTACGTATGGTGTATTTATATATACACATCGATTTGTATATACCACATATTTATTTATTTTTATAAAAATGAAACAAAAGAACCTATTTACTTAAGAACCTATGTACATTATACGGACCTGTCTGCTCCAAGAGCACGTAGTGTAGCTCCACCCCAATATAAAATTAACTTGGTTTAAAAATAAAAGTAGGTTGCTTACGTATCAATCAATAACTAGTTGGCCACATATCAGTGAAAATATTCTTGTCCTTTTTACGCATGGTTCATCCAGTAGAGGAAAACCTTCTAACCTATCGTCTATATTCCAGCTCTACTCTTCATTTAAATCAAATTGGACGCCCCATAGCCTCCAGAGTCAATCCTTTTACCAAAGATACGGATCCTGTTTGCCGATTTCCCTTACAAACATTATACATGTAGCTAAAGGTTGCTAGCCGAGGAGGCCTGCTGTGGATTTCGATACAAACGTACCAGCTATATAGGTATCGGCAAACGTACGTTTTTCGAATGATAGAAATCATATTAAAAAAGGCAACTCTCCTGGCATATCGAACTGCCGTTACCGGTATAATCGCAAAAACGGACTCAAGTTTCCAGTGGCTGGTAGGTTTCAGGAATCTGGACCGGTACGTATGCGACATTTATACAGATTACAAGTAGCCTCAGTACCCACTAGACGCCTCAGGTCGTATTCAAGTTCTGTTCACACGGAACCCTTCTCTGATGTTACAGACGTTATGACGAGCGTCCATCGACTCCTCTGCCGCTCCGCTCTACACCGATATTATGGGTTATTTGATCCTAAATCGGAAAGTTTTCCCAGTCATACCTCCCGTAAAGTAAAAGAATAACGCGAAAGCGCGATACATTTTCAGGGCTAGTAACTTAACCTATAAAGGACATAAGATGATAGTTATCGGAGTATAATCTCCTTAATTACCACCAAAGAACATTAAAGATCTCAATACTCCTATGTAGAATTTACAAAGTTTACAAACAATTTTCACTGATTTTTGTACCAACTGAGAACATCTACTAAATTAAAAACCTGGAGAAATAAAAAATGTCAAACAAACACAAAACCTAATATGGTGCAAAATACAAATAGAAGATATAATAACCCCGAAAAAATGGCTCTACAACATATGGTTAGCAATAAAAGTGATAACGCCTGGAAACAAGTATTTTCAAGTGAGAAATGAGGTTAGAGATATGGTTCGAGAAGCAAAGAAAACGATAGATGCATAAAGAGTTGCAAACCAATTGATAATCTGATGGGGTCTAGCAAATGACGAGAAGCATGGGAAATAATGAAAACCCTTAGTACAGATAAGAGAAATCACAACAATCCAGGTAATTCTTGTTGAAGAGGAATGGTTTATTACAAGAAGATAGTCTATAATTCATAGATATAGAAAATAGCAATCAATATCTGGAGACATATATTCATTCCAGAATTTGCAACAGCACTTATATAAGGAACGGAAGTGCATCTGAATCGGGTGCACTATCTAACACCCCTTTTCACAAAGGGTGGCACAGTTCTGAAATTAGTTTACCGCGGCTGGCCGTGGGTTGTTGGGGTCGCTACTAATTGGCTCCACTCCTGTCCTGAATGAGGCGTCCGACCTACTTAAAATAGGCGTCAGAGATCCAATTATAAATGTCGGATAAAAGAGGAAGGAGGTGCATACTAATAAAGCACAAATAATAAAATTTCAACGCCCTGTATTAAAATAATTACATATATAGTAGTAATAGGGTAACTTCTAAATAGCTCACTGCAGAAGGCTTCTGCTCTTTTCCAGAAGCCTAACAGTGATGAAGCTAATTACAGCATATGATATGAGTAGCGTAAATGTATTATTATGCATATATCATACAAAATATAATAAACAAAATATATTACTTACAGAATAATGGCTTATGTGTATGATATGATTTGTACAATGCGTAGTTACACACACTACTGGCCTAGCACTCCGCCTATCGTATACTGCCCCGTCAAATTCTATCAGTAAATGCCCCTATAGATATCATAAGTAAACATACTTAAACAATCTCAGCCCCAGTTAAAATCCTTTCATATATCACAGTTTAAATCGCCCAAAAGCACAGCTTAAAAATAGGCAGTTACAATAAATAGTATTCATAAGAAAAGAAGTTTCTGTCGGTTACAACACAAGTATGTTACTACCTTTAATAAATAAATGATGTCCGGCAGTTATCGAACTATTTTACAGAACGTAAAATGAAACTAAAACGTATGATGTTAGGCATCCACACGTTTGCTAACATATCAAAATACTACCCCTCCACCCCTCGCAATACCCACTTTATTAAATCCTTGATACTATTACCCAATTCCCTAACAAAATCCTTGAAATCCCTAACAAATCTTTAAAATCCCTAATACGCCCCTTCCTTAATTACATTATTGAGCAACCCGACGGTATTTAATTAAATATAACTATGATTAAATTCTATGATATGCAAATAAGAGTCAGTTACAAGAAAATCAAATCCTCTAAATAATCATTACGACTGACGTCGGGAGAATTCCCATAACCGCCTAACGTCTTTTTGTCATCGACCCTCATCAATCGAGAGCACTTCTCCCTTGGAGTTGGTGCAGCACCTACTCCACCAACAAAAGAGACGTGACGCCGACAACAACTTGTCTAAGCGAAAAACCTTAAATTACGCCACAGACATTTTTACAGCTCACAATAGAACATGACGTAATTATATCTGACCAACGTTTAGTTGATTTTGCTCTGGGAGCTTGCCTGTATAAACCACAAAAACGTGTTCGACGCCATCTTATCTAACAGAAATTTATAAATCTTACCTGATCGGGCACCAAGCTCCAACATCCTTCACTGAACTTAATAAAAAAAGTCACTAAATTATTCCATTCTTGTAATGTACTACTATTTGGCTCAAAGAGACATGTTTGATTTTAACCAAACGACGTTGGTAAAGAGCTGAAATGGCTTCCTTAGCCAGTGACTTACGGACAAATGTGCTCGTTCACAAAAGGACTAGAAACATGTTCTCCTCACTCCCCTCACCGTATTGGCACTTAATTTTTATTGGTCCAACCACTAGTACGTCATACCAGCCACTAATTAGAATCCAGCAATTTCAAAAATCAGTGAAGTATCTTTGCTATGTAGGTACAATTATTTTTCTAAATACTAAATAAACAATTGCTGACAATCTAAGAACATCAACCGCGCACTCCCAATATAGAATGGCTGAAAGAGAGCAGCGGACGTTATCTCTTGATTGCGGATGCTTCCAATTTAATAAGGCTGAAAATTTATTTCGCGTACAGTAGCAATTGCTTCTGATGAGCAAAACTGCTTTTGATGAGCAAAATTGCTTCTTATAAGATAACCCCCCCATGAACCTCCAATTTCGATTAATGAATTTACAGTTACTGTACTAAATAAACATTTGCCGACAATTTAAGAACATCAACCGCGCACTCCTAATATAGAATGACTGAAAGAGAACAGCGGATGCTACCTCTTGATTGCGGACGCTACCAATTTAATAAGGCTGAAAATTTCTTTCGCATACACTAGCGATTCTGGTCAACAAAATTCCGATTCTGATCAACAAAACTAAATTGCTTTTTATAAGATAAACTCCCCACCCCATGAACCTCCAATTTCGATTAATGAATTTGCAGTTCAACTTTGATGCAGATATGCTGTACAAAGTGCTCTACAGTTTTTAACGGAAAATGTCTCTTTACTGTAATTAATCAAGTTTAATGTTCGCCAAATTATAGATCTTCCAAGCAAATCTATGTAAATAAATTACAATTATTTGATATTTTTAATAGTTAAATATTAAATAACATAAGTATCTAAAAAGTGTAATTATAGTTCATAACTTACGAGGGTTGTCCCAAAAGTAATGCACAGTTGGCTCTAACTCGAAAAATATTTATTGAAGAAGATACAAGTGATTATGGACCTTCAATGTAATCCACTCCCTTGTCAATGCACGCTTTACTTCTGCCGCGTCACTTCTGTTTGGAGCTCTTCCAGCGTCGGAAAACGCATCCCCCGAAGGAAGAGATCGAAGTGAGGCGCGCTCAGATCAGGACTATAAGTCGGGTGGCGGAGCTGTTCCCTGCCGTATGTTTTGAGAAGTTCGATGATCGGTGCACTGATGTGCGGGCGCGCATTATCGTGCAAAATCAACACACCACTTTCCAACATTTCTGGACGCACTTTCCGGAATTTTGGGCGCAAGACATTCTGAAGAAAGTTTTTGTAGTACGCTCCATACTCGTCGGAACTCGATCTGTTGCGATTATGCCCCGATTGTTATCGATGAACTTGTTGTGCTCTCGGCTAACCTGGACTCTTCCAAACGTCGCTTTGAGTCTTCATTTCGGGGTCGAAGTCACGTATCCAGGTTTCATCAATTGCGATGATGCGATCAAGGTTCATTTTTATAACAAGCAAGCAATTCGTGCGCAATTTTCAAACGTGTTGCTTTTTGTTCGGCTGACAAGAAGTGTGGTACTCACCGCATCGCCACCTTTTGTTTGTCTAGCACTAGTGTTAAAATACATTGCGCGTTCGTCTTCGAGATTCATGCCTTCGCCTTAATTTCTCTTACAATGAATCTCCGGTCTTCGTCGAGCAACGTTGCAATGATTCAACCGTTTGTGTTGTCAGCTGTTTCAGTACACAGCCGCCCCACACGCTGATCGTCTACGATGCTTGTTCGACCTTTTTTAAACTTCGTGTGCCATCTCTGTATTGTGCTATGATTGACAGTATGCCTTCCACACGCCTTTCCCATTTCCATAAAAATTATCTTTTGTCACATTAAACACAGTGAATTTTCAAAAGTCGGCCTAGTGGTTTGACTAAAATGTGTATTTAGATAAAAAAAAAATTGAAAAGTTTATGAAAAAACTGTTTCAAGATTAGCAGAAGTGTAGTAAATTTTTTTCATGTGATTAGAAACCTTCAGACAATGTGTAACTATATTAAATAATCTTTTCTTATTAAAGCTTCTGAAAATATGTGTATAGTATATTTTGGCTGTACGTGGGTTCTGAAAATATTAATTTTTGATTATAGTATTTAACAAGATATAAATATACAAATGAGATATAACTCATTTGCCATTAAAAATCTATTGTTTGTATATAATTGTTTCTTACTGCAAAGAATCAATTGATATTACTAATTACAACAAGTGGTTTACACATATACATCTATATACTATGGCTTCGTGCGTGCATTTGAACCAATAACTGATGCCTTTGGCTATCACAGCAGATGTCTTCAATGACATAGCTAAGACTGGTGCAGAGCATTTTTCGTTTTACTTTTTCTTTGTGTTCATTAAAAACTCTTCGTCTACGTTTCTCTCTCTCTGTCTCTTTCTCTCTCTGATCCATCAGTTACAACAGGTACATATACATTGTGATTTTATTTGCACTTTGAACAATTGTAACTAGAGGTTAGTCTAGCAATGGTGGAGAACAACATGGGTGGAGTGAAACACACAGTTTAATGCTAACTAGATAAAGCTCTTTAATTTTGTAGTCTTATATACAAAACTTAACAATAATAAGTTATACGTGATATATTAGCAAAATGAATGAAAAGTGTATAATATTCTTGCTTTAATTTATTATAACATATTAAGATACATGCAAAAGTCAATACACTTAACCTAGAAGCATATTCGCGTTTGGTTGCTATTAAATTGTTTATAATATTTGTAATATCGTATCAATCTGCAAGCATGTATAGTACAATTAAGTTTCTAATTCTTTTATGATGATATTCTAATAATAATAATATTGCATTGTAGTAGATACATGTATAAATAACTTGACGACATGAACCTGTCTTTTATAGCTTTAGTATAGCACATGTTTAATTAAAATATAAAACAAATAGACATTGAATATTAATGATTATATGCATGTTTTGATTTCAGCATAATTGCAAAATGCTAAATTACTATATTTTCTTTAGAAGAATCTTTACAGAAAATTATAGGTTTTCTCTCATGCTACGTACTTGATCTTTGTTCGATTAGTTTTCTTTATTAAAATGAAATATATGAACAAATACCTTTACATCATATCTCTACTCTCCTGGGTTAGAATATGAATTTTATCTGGAAGATTATTATAATCTTATATAATTTTTATCTTAAGAAGCACGTAAGTAATTTCTTTACTGGAAAGCTGCGAACATACGTGTCATCGATACATATCGTTCATTGCTACTGTAGACCACAAAGGGAATCATGCATTTGTGCGTGCAGGCGAGCGTTGTCTAGCGCGTAAAGGTTTAGCCAGCGTTAACAACGTAAGCACTCGAAAATATGTAGACTTGATATGTATGCCAACTTTTCTCTACTTTCTATAACTTTAATATGTATGTATTATATATATATAAATCTTCCGGAAGAAATTCTCTAAATGATAGTGGAAACCATTTCAAAATCCGTTGCGTACTTTAGAAGAATAGCGCGTTCAAACAGACAGACGCCGCTAGCGACTTTATTTTATATACATATATAGAGATATTATTAATGAAGCTCTGGATCAGAATGATTCTGGAATAATCGTAAACGGAATAGTATCCAACAATATTAGATATTCTGATGATGCTATATTGATAGCAACAAGCCTGAATGATCTACAGGTATCATTAGACGCAATTGTATCACATAGCAATAATATGAGGATGAAACTGAAAGTTCAGAAAACAAAATGGTTGTTATTCAGCAAAATCAATCAGCCATTAATGGTTAGTATTGAAGTTGTGGAGAAGGTACAACACTTTAAATACCTGGGATGTTATTTAAATGAGTCGTGTGAGAACGGCTAACAAATCAGATGCAAAATACAAGTAAAACGGTCTTGTCGACGGGTAAACGGTCCTAAAAAACATGTAAATTCGGATTAATCACTTTCTTTAACTTAGAAGTGATCGTATTTCACACTTCTTATTGGCAATTTTGCATAGTACAATCTTTCTACGTCTTGTTTTATTTTTCTTATTACCGTTTGGATTAAAATTCAAAGCACTCATCCTTGTCTAAATTATATTTAATTTCACATGTGCCATAACTACCTAATCTGGATGACACAGCTTTGCTTCCTGGCCTTAGAGATTTTAAATAGCTTACTTGTGTAGCACAATTTAAAAGGGAAGAATAATCCACAACTTAGTGTTGTATGGCTGAGCGTTCCTAGCCATTCGCATGCGACACGTAATTAGATGGGGTTTTTATTGTCGGATAAACATACCCTTTTAACGTTGCATGGAATAAATCTACTTCTATCTGGGTATGTCTGTTTTCTAATATTCGATATTGGATCTGGTTAATATTTGATCGATCTGGGTATGCCCATGATAGGCTTTAATTCATTCTTTTTAGGCAAAATCTCCTAAGGCAGAGGCCAAAATTTTGTACATATTTTGATAATTGCATCCATCTGAAATTTGAATGAATTTCTCGTAGGTCCCAAATTTTGAGAATAAGTAGTCAATGAGACGAGTTGCAAATTTATTGGTTGAAACTCTGCCATCAACTTCATGCCACATATAGAGGTAAATATTTGTGGTACGTATTTCATAGCTTGAACAGTTGTGTACTTGCAGTTTTTTTTGTAGTAGGTTGCTGATGCTTGTGAGTTGGGTGCAAGGAGGGCACTTTGAAGGTCCATTGTAATGATCAATTTTTTCTATCCGCTTGGCTGCTCTGCAACTATATTTTTTCAGCAATTGACGTTTCCCACCATACCTTTACTGCACGTATGGCACTAGTCTTTTTGTGGTTTATATATATCAATATTTGTTTTGTTTTTAAAAAATAGAAAAAAATGACACTCTTCCTAATTGCGGCAAATTATATTTCAAACTCTTCATTTTGTACATTTTATGGATGTGACTCCAAGACGTAAAAGTCGACTCTAAGTAAGTTTTCTTTGAGAATGTCTTAGAGTAGGGGCGTCCAACTTGCAAGGCCACAATGGCCATAACTAAAACGGTTCCGGGCCATATAGTAATAAAAAAATTAAGAAACAATGTAGACAGATGTAGGCAATCTCATGAGATGAAGTAAAGAACAACCGGTAAGGTTGCTTCAGTTCTGGTTCTTTATGAATTTCTTGGAGGAAAACACACATTTTAGGAATCTTTTTGCAACGGTCACTTTTAATTGCGCCTATTATATTTTGTTTACTCCATGTTGTTCATTGGTAGGTTCTATTGGAGCAATTTGCAGGGCATAATGATCAACGCTGGACATTTACCTATGTCCAGCTCTGGGACTTCAAGACTTGACTTTCCTCTACTTCTGGAACACAAACAATATACCGACTTACTTTGACTAATAGTCTAATCTCTTCATGACAATCAACCATAGACATTGTGAGTTAACTATTATATTATTATATAGGGAAATTATAATAAAAATGTACATACCTTCAAGGAGATCTATCCCAATAGCATTATTGTTTTCATTGTTGTGTAGAGACTTCCCAATGTTTACATTGTATTTGTTACTTCTCTGCATTCTGTAAAGGTTAGAACAGTCTTTTACTTCAACATGAATATTTTGCATCTACTGAGCCAATTTTTAAAACCGATAGAAACTAATGTTTGGAACGTGCCAACAAAAAGTTTCTTACACATAATGTTTCAATTATAAAAATTATGTGCTAAAATTATTTTAACTTAATCTACCACGCTAATGACTTCAACATCCTTGCTCTTGAAATAGACATTGTATAAAACCTAGATATTACACAGTATTTTCTGCACTTATTTATTAACAATAACTGGACTCTCTTATTTTCCATACCGAACTGGTGAAGATTATTTTATTAATTAATTAATGAAGAATTATAATTTAATTTATTTTAATTCATGATTTTATTTTCAAAACGCTGACTGACAGAGATTCATCCTATAACTTAAAATTGCTTCAGTTATTTACAGTGAGAGCTGTGTGTCTTTTATTCATTTCTTTGTTCCCCCTAGCTAGCGTTTTCGGCACCTTTGTGCTTTCTCCTACCACCATGCTACATCGGCCGGTGGCTACGATTTAGACAAATTAATGTTCAATGTTTAATTAGATACAATAGAATTTAGTTAACGATAAATGATTATTTCTACATTTTAATTGTAATACTTATTTATGGTAAAACTGCCAGTAGACGACTGATCTTTTTCCAAATAGTTCGTCTAGCAAACAAATTTCTTACGTAATAACAACATTTCACAAAATCTACCCATCCTGAATTATTTAAATGACTTACAAGTATCAAGCCTACCATAGAACTAAATTAGAACCACGACAAATTTCCTCTTCCAATACATAATAACATAACATTATTATTATACATAGTCCTTATTATAATAATTAAACTTTCTTTGAGTTTAAAGATTTTCTAATGGTTCAATCTTGATGACCAATCTGATTGTTTATTGTAATAAATTACTGAGTAGATATAATAGATTTGGAAGTGAACACTAATTTAATTTTGTGCGTGTATAGACCCCTTTAATAAATTACAAGCTGTTGTAATAAAATTGTTTTTAAATTCTACGAATTAATACAAATTGTCGTCGATAATGCATTTTACTCTGTTTGAGGTTCCTTATAAAGCAGTTTATGGGACAAATTAACTTCTCAAGAGAAATTGCAAGCATTTGCTATTGCCTGCACAGACCAACCTCTCTGCGTGTATAATATCATTTATTTTGCCTTTTTACTTATTTTACTGCATAACTGTTGGCGAGTTTTTCTTAAAACATTTTGAATTGTCTTCTTAATCGTCACACTTCGTTTTTACGCATTTTTTTTTATTTTTAATGTTTGATCATTATCAGACTTATTTATTATTAACAATTTTATAGCAGTATACGTTTTGCTATAGAAAAATGTAAATAACGTTTTTTATCTTTCGTTTGCCATATATTATGTACGTAGCATAGACAGGTAATATGAAAGATACATGATTCATGTTTTGACGTTTATTTTGATTTCACCTTAGTACGTCTCTTGTATTCACATCACGTCAATCCGTTTATTCGCAAAACAAACAGAAATTTATAGGGCGTATTACTCCTAAACTATTGGACCGATTGGAATGAAATTTGATGGACAGGTGTACACTATTTTAACGCTCAGATAATTCCTTCATTTTATTTAACTAAATTCAAGATGGCGAAAATCAGCCATTTTTACTCAAATTTAGTTTTTAATTTAAGATGCGTAATTACCTTGCATTACGCATCTAATGAACTTAGTCCCATGTTTATCTGGTATAGAATGCGACGTAGGTTTGGATACATCTCCGAATCTATAAAAGATCGGACGCTCAAATAAACTCTGTTGTATAGATTGTGTATCTTAAGTTCTTTTGATTTTACATGAAACAGTCTTCTATAATCACAATTTTACAGGATGTTGCTGTTTATACACAAATTTTGGGCCCAGACCCATATTCTCAAAAATGGTTTCTTTAATACAAAAGTGATTCAGAGAATTAAAAAAAAGTACATGCAAACTTCGGAGTAATTTGACCTTGAACAAATATCTCAGCTCCTATGAATATCTTAAAAATGAAGCTTGCAAGGACATGTGTAAGACTATGATACCTCAATTTTTTCAGTGCAAACTATTGAATTTAGGTACTGGGGTTCACACTTATTACATACCTATATACTAAAGCCGAATATTTTCATTTAATTTTACAGTATAATCTCAATTCGCTTTGGTCTGAACTTGGTTTACCATTTGTCCTCTAGTGATCTATAGTGGTGTTGTGTAGTATATTTATATTTATTTGAACCTTCCTTGTATATTTAGATAAAGTACTTACATCATTATTTTAAAATTAAATACATGATATGGAAATTTAATCGTTCTATATAAATTATTTTGCGTACGTTTCAATAAATTGTTTTTTAAATAATTTTAGTAGGTTATTGGCAAATGCAAAATATATAAGCATTTTGCAATTATATGCTAATCTACAAATATTTCTTTTAAAATAGTTGTTTAGGATTTTAGAGAGATTAAAAAGAATTACTTGCGATAGCTTCAAAAAATTAATTAATAAGAATCTTTAAAAGCATTCAAACATTAAATAAAACCTTTCTGACTTAAGTTCTTTAATCTTCCACACTTAAATCCTTTATATCATTCATAAAACGTTGCACTTGTGCATTTCACCGATTTTGTTGTTTAATTAATAGATATAGGTTTATAAATAAACATCTTTAATTTCAAAAGCCCAACTTATATTCGCTCATATCAAAGTTAAGAATCCTAACCCACACGACTCTCGCAGAAGCGAATTAATTTTAGTTGATCCTTCAATATATTTGGTTCACTAGATGAATAAATTTTAGATCTACTAATTTAACCTACACAACTATGAAAAAGAGATCGAAAGATATAAGTTCATAGTTTATTTAGTTAATGGGAATTAATTTATAACACGCAGTAAAGTCAGGACAGTTTAACACTGAAAATAACTAATTTAGAGATGTGATCAATTTTAACACAAATTCTCACGTAAATAAAATAATTACCAAGAAAGATTAAGCACATCATTTGTTAATAACTTTTAACTTAGGAAAAAAAATAGTAACAAGATTTGTTTGAGATTTTCCAACTAGTCAATACAATATAATACAATAACAACTTACATTTGTGCAGTAGACATCACAACGCTATACAGTAATTTTTAATTTTAAGAAATTCTACATTGAACTGGTTTTTGCGATAAAAGAAAAAATATTTCTATTTGGGGTGCTTCCGCTACATCCTCTTTCGATAACAAACTACCATCCAACAGCTGTCCGATACTTGCTATAAGTTTCCCTTCCAAGTATGTTCATCTTAAACTATCCCTATTTTATTGCTTAAAGGACTTTGAAGCCTCTACTCCGTTTTTTCTATTTTTCCCCTAGCCGGCGAAAAGCATTTCATAACTAGAGCTAGCACGGCTGAGCTTTTTGGACACAAGCTACAATCACTGTGGTAATCGCCAATGGAAGCCTGAATTTGGCTGTTAACCTTTTCCCCTAAATCCACTACTGATTAATGTCTTAAGAGAGACATCCTAGATATTTTTGATGATACAGAAGAAAAATTTGAGTTTCATTATAAGTGCAATAAGTGCTTATAAAAAAGCATTGGGATATTACGAAGAGGGTGGATATGAGTATTTCAGATACTAGCGCTAAATTCTGACGAGACAATTTTTTTGCGTTCTTTAAATGCATACTCAACTAATCTTGTAGAGATTTTGAATTGTCTTCATCCAGTTACGCATTTAAAACCAAATCCTCACTTATATTTCGTGTCTTTAAAACACTGGTCAATAAAAATTAATTATTAAATTAAACGAACTATTTTTTGTAACTTGTTTCCATCTTGGGGAATATGTTATAAAATCTTATTTGGATGTATTCTTAAGTTAATTAGAATGTATCCAGAAATTTCCTACACCGAAAAACCAACATATTCATACAAACAACATACTCCGATACAACGATCGTAATTGTTAATAACTATGATCTGGACACGTGCCAATGCGCGCAGTACAGTGAATAAATATTCAAGGTGTTAGTGAAGACAAATTTATGAATTCAGTAAATGATTTTAATTTTTACATCATGTAACGAACGAAGTGCTTGCTAGTCACGCATCTTAGAACAATTTACTTCTCCAATTTTTACTTGGTTAATGGGTTTTCCAATAAGAGTAGGTGACCCGAAGTAATACGACGTGAGTCATTAACAAAGAAAATCATATAAATATAAATTTTACCCGCCGAAAATGGAGCAGAGTTTGTTCTCATGTTAGACTGCGCCTAAGTTTATCATATGCTCTATAGCCGTAGTTAAACGCAGAAAAAAGCACGTGTTTATTGCACTCATTACAGCGTTTATTATCTTTATAGCTACTTTTGGTTGATATGCAATAAGATTAACATTATTATTATTAGGGTGGCTTAAGTGACTTTTAGACGCTATAAAAAGTACTTAAATGAATTTATAGGTATTTGTATGTTTCAATGGTCTCCTCAAACAATAATGCAACAATTAACGTTTTATCATTATGTTTGTCATATTCATAAGGAAGGAATATAAAAGAACAAACTGGATCCAAATTATTTTATCGAGAAACTGAAATTTGTCGAGATTCTGTATCATCATCATCATAAGCCCAATTGTGTGCACTACTGGACATATGCCTCTCGTAATCTATCCCACTCGCAACTGTGCTGTGCCGACTGCATCCAGTTCGATTTGATGCGTTTTATATCATCGGTCCATCTTGTTGGTGGTCGTCCCCTAC